>OZ020573.1:19605251-19723001 GCA_963971525.1 Cephus spinipes
GAGAGAGAGAGAGAGAGAGAGAGAGAGAGAGAGAGAGAGACGGGCGGCATCCCCTTTGAGCGCAGTGCCGAAAAGCGGTTTCGGCGACTTTTGCGTCGAGGTTGATTCCAGGAAAAACGATAGCATGCAGGTGTCGGACGGCAGACGTTATCTCGCAGTGGTCGCGCGTCAGCCTCCTCATCCCACCGAGAGGCTTCCCCATCCCAAGATTCGTCAGCCTCCTCATCCCACTGAGAAGCTTCGCGAATTTCCCATCCCCCAGCCTCGTGCGAGAGCATCGGCGAGTTCAAAGTCATTCTAGAATTATCATCTATGTATCGGTTGTTCTAATGCGCAATACCGAACGTTATCTCGCAGAGTCGAGAATGCGGTCCCTCATACCCCCGAGGTGTCAAGTTACGCGCGACGCAACTTCGTCGTCGTCGTCGTCGGTGGAGAGCCGAGGAATATTCCGGAAGATGCATCGACCTTGACGTCGATTCCTTGAAATTTGCAGGGTTTCAACGACAAGAATACAGGTTCATGTAGTCGAGTTCAAAATTTTATTGATTACAGTAACTGAATATTCTAGAAAATGCGTTCTCGATTTCACAATTCGGGTAGGTGTCTCATCGCTCGAACCGATGCAAAACAATTCCAGGAAGAAGATGCATCAACCTTGACGTCGATTCCAGGAATCTCTGTAGGCGATTCGATTCCTAGAAATTTGCGTAACCCCCTCATCCCCCGTTTTAGCCCTTGAGAGTTTCCTATAAAAGGAGGAGCTGAACGTGCCTTCGTTAGTCTGCTGTAACAATTCGACCGATATCGAGTAAGAGTAAACAACGTGAGCTCAAAGTTTGAATACAGTTGATCGAAGCTAAAAGAGGCCATAAGAAATTCAATATTAATTGAAGGCAATGGACTTCTCGGCAATTAACAAAGTGGCCCGTTTGGACGCATTTCTACCAACGAAAAAGTTGGCAGAATTAGAGATTCAAAAGGATTACAAAATTAGTTGTATTCGGAAAATTGAAACGAAATACGGAACAAGATTAATTGTCGACATTGAGAATAGCTTCTCAACGTTTCTACCAGCAAGGATGTCAAAAGCCTTGAAAGACGATAACAGTTTGTTCCAAAACATGGTGCGTGCTGCCGACGAAGATCGACTGCTCATACGCTATCTCGGTGGGCAGTACAATCAGATTGAATTTCAATGTTTGTAATCATGCTCTTAATACTACTACTATGTATACGTGTTAAATAAATATACAACTTGTTATTATATCTTATGTCTTTATTCATAATCAAAAATACATTCCGACAACCAATTCCTTAACAATTTAACGTTTTCCATCGAACATTGGAAATGGGGGGCATGATGATGCGAGCAGCGGGTGAGTAAGTTTTTACGCAATTTTTGCAACGAAGGGCATCCCAGATCTCCGAGATCCACGATGTGTTCGGTTCGTCCAATGAAAGCTCTCAACCAAACTTTCTTCTCCAATCCTTTTACGTAGATCTTAGAGGCATTTTGTAAGATGACTCGAAGAATGTTTCTAGCTTGATTGTAAGCAATGTCTCCAGCGCTCCAGGATATACCATGAAAATTGCGCTCCAACCACAAATTTATACTTTTGTATTTAACCGGTAGATGCTTCCATGGGCAAGGTGGTTGAAACAGGAACGTTGCAGGCTCGGAGAAATTGCTGCCGACTCCAATCACGGATAGCTCCTTCAGGACAAACTCGTTCGAGGGTTTCTTGAAACCTTGTACGTCCACGATGAATTCCATTTTTTATGAACTGCGCAGGGAGAGACGATTGCAGCGTCTTTATACCAATTTTTTCACCCCACCACTGATCGGATTATATTCGACTATGCGATCGTGCAGGATCAGACAGAATGCCGATGTATCGGCAGGGAAATTGTCTTGCGCCTCGAATTCCAGACGAATATCGACGGGTCCGAGTTTGAGGGACTCGTTTTGTTTGGAGCAATCGATGACGATCAATGGAGCGTACTCGAGAAATTCATTCTTCTTCAGCAAAGGCTCGGGGTCCTTGCCATAGTAGGTAGCTTGAAAGTTTACATACATCTCGTAGAGCAGAGCAAACTGATTATGAGCAATGTCGAGATTCAGATTTCCGTAGGGATAACATTGCGAGTTCAAAAAGAGCTTAACGTCTCTGACGTTGCAATGGTCAAAGTGACTAGCGTTCTTATTCTTCTTGTTCTTTCTGCTCGTCTGAAAACCCAGTATCACGTATCGTGGTTTCTCCAACTGAGTCGACGTCTTGACGGTCCACACGTGTTTCGAAGTGGTGGGGAGTAGAGGGTACTCGTACAGCTCCCAGGTACGAAAGCTCACGGAGATGGGTGCATCCCTCTCGATGAATTTCAGCAGTTGTATCTTTCGTCGATCCGACACCTTTACGTACGGTATCAGCCATTCTAATTTGTGAATTACGACTTTGCATTCTTCCGGAGCAGTTTGCACTATTGCATTGACATCGCTCTTTGCTCTCGTCAGAATCAACTCGTGTTTAGCGTTAACGACGATCTTGCGATAATCTTCGGCGAAACCCAGGATCAGACTCAACGGAATGGATACGTCGAAGTAACCATCCGCATTGGTCAACTTCTCTTGTTCTCTGACGTCGAGCCATCCAGCGTTCTCCATCAAGGATCGCTGACTGGGACTCAGGGAAGCGTACCCCTTCATGAGACTCGTGAGGCCGACGTTCTTGCTCCGGTCGATCTCTATAGCATTCATTTCGTAGCGAATCTCCTCGAAGAGATGGCATATGGCATTGTTGACCAGAGTCGTGCTCGTAGTCGCTGTAGACCCATCTTCCTTGACCAGCTTTCCATACACGTGCAGCGAACTTTTGCTCGGTAGTAAGCATAGATCTTGATGTTGAACGGAGATTCGAACCTCGTCGCTGTTGTTGAACGTTGAGGAGGCGTAAGGTTGATGCGCATGCGTTTCATAGTGTGCTATAGATTCGTCGAAGACGATCGGCGTCTGAATGTTCAGCGTTTCTTCCTCCATGGTACGCGGCAGACGAAAAGAATGCAGCAAAACGAACGCTTTACTTTCCTCTCGCGACCTTGAATCCTAGATTTTCCAGAAACAGGACGTTTCGACGTGTTAGCGTCTTGAGAAGCGGTCGACGACTGATCCCTCTTTGGCATATCGGTCTACTATTATAACCATTGACGATTTTTCTATTATAGACGATACCCATTATCGCATGGATCTGACATGCAGCCTGATCGTTATGACTTCTCCTTGAAAATTCACCAGGTCCCCGTCTTGATCGACTATTCGCAGCTGCAGGTGATCTATCGTCTTGGTGGCGATCGGTAGATAAATGACGTACGATGGCACCTCTATGATCTTGTATCCGGGTGGCACGACCGGAAAGAATTCGTGTATGGTGTGCACTTTACGTTCGTTGATGTAAGCGCCCGTCGTGACGTTGCATTCGACTCGTAGGGCGTTCACCTTGAGAATGGCGACCGGTACGTCGGACGTGTGTAATTTATTAGCTTCCAGAACGCGTTGAGTGAAGCCCAACAAGCGACCTATGGAATCGTTGGGTCGAAAGTCAACATCACGGTTGCACTTAATTTCGCTGCACAGCGTATTATTGTTAGGTTTAATGTAAATGACGATGCTCTTGTCCGTCAACGCGCTATGCACGTAGCTTTCGATATCTTCGATCTCGTAGCTACCAGTGGGTATAGTGATAACTTCGTCCCCCACGTAGAGCTTGTTGTGATCCGTGTCCACGTTGGGAATAGAATTGAAGGTCAGCAACTCGATGAGCCCCAGAGCGTAATTTTTGTACGGAGAAAGCTCGATAGGAGGAAAGTATTCGGCTTCCAGTATGGAGGAGGTGCCTGATAAGGTCAACGTGAACGAATCTTCCATGATTGCGAACGTTCGACTGACCTTGCGAAATTACATAGCAAGCTTATATAGACGATACTTGTTCTTACGATTTAATTGGCCGCATAGGAACTTTAGACACAAGTGTCCACACGCAAAAGTATCGTACTCCTGATATCGTTCGTAATTGTACTTTACACTACCAACACCGAGATATCCGATAAGATCTAGCGGTGGTCGAAGATTGCCGAAACTGTCGAAATAAACGACTCGATCGTTCAGCTTCTTGTACGCGACCCAGTGTGTTCCTGGCCCATCTTCGTCATCGAGATTGACGATTGCCGACTCGTACTTGTACGGTCCACCCTTCGGCATAGCGTTCCGCATGAAGACTCCGCGAAAATGTGGAATCTTCATGAGCTTGGCGTATTTGAGCAGATCCGCATCGGTCAGCGCTCGGCGTGGTAGTTTCACTTCAAGTTTTTTGGCCTCAGATGAAGGCCCAGTCCTTTCTTGTAGGGTTTCAAGTACAGTCCTTTGCCTAACGCGATGGCTTCCATCTTCTCGTTGTGCCTCTGACTCTTCTTCAGTTGCTCCTTGCTTGCATTCGCATCGTTCACGGCTTTGACTATACCCGCAGCACCGCCGGCCAACGCTCCAGCGGCGCTGAGACCCGCAAACACGGGGACGAGAAACGGCAGGAAGCCTCCGACTTTGGAAGGCACGGGTAGAATGCGCGGTGTGCGGACGTTGCGCTTTCCACCCGCTCGCTTGACGGCAGCTTGTGCGCCCTTGAGAGCAGATCTGATAGCTAGCCCTGCATCGTTGCTGGGAATCATCGATCGTTTGGCTTCCTCGATGACTTTCCTCAGCGTTACAGTCTTTGGCTTTTTGTTCTTCTTCTTGAGTCCCATACCGAGTTTCGACTTGGCACCCATTACGTTCGCTACGGACCAGGCCGCCGCCTTCTCGGCGAGACTCGCGTCTTTGGCGAAAACGCGCTTCCAAGCTTTGTCGGCGAGTACCCTGTCCGCAGCCCCTCTGTGTTCGAGACTCTCTCGATTCTTCGAGTAGGCGATGTCGTGCTCTTTGCAGACTGCGTCCAGGGGGTTGATGCCCGGATCGCCTCGCGCGAGTCTCTTTGCTAGTTTTGTACCGGGCCCGCAGTACTGATAACCGGGTATATGTAACTCAACGGGTAGACTGTTGATGATTCTGTTGACTAATCCTCTGCCACGACGAGACTTTTTCCTCTCAATGCGTTTACGCTTAGAATGCACGATCATGTCCCTGCGGTGAAACAGTTCCGACTGAACACTGATCCTTATAAACTAGTCATTTATAGTTTCCACGTTAGTCAAGATCGAGATGAGGTTCGAGAAGCAGTCCGTCAAGTTACCCGTAACGAACTTTGACAAAATCGTGCGAGTAAAGGAGAGGAAGGAGGCCAAGCGACACGGCGAATTACTGCCAAACAGTATACGTGCAGTGTTTTGCGGACCATCCAACTGCGGCAAGACGAACGCACTGCTCGCTCTCATAACCCATCCCAACGGATTAAGATTCGAAAACGTCTACGTATACTCGAAATCGCTCGATCAGCCAAAGTACAAGTTTTTAGAACGTTTACTCGCGTCCGTGGACGGCGTCGAGTACTTCCCCTTTACGGAACACGAACAGGTGCTGCCACCGAACGAGGCACGTCGAAACTCAATAATTATTTACGACGACATTGCTTGCGAGAAGCAAGATAACATCAGAGTCTTCTTCAGCATGGGGCGGCACAGGGACGTTGACTGTTTCTATCTCTGTCAGACGTACGCTCGCATTCCCAAACATCTGGTACGGGACAATGCTAATCTACTGGTGCTCTTTAAGCAGGATGAAATGAATCTCAAACACGTGTACGATGACCATGTAAACACTGATATGACTTACGCACAGTTTAAAGACCTGTGCTCGACATGCTGGAACGGCGATAAGTATGGGTTTCTCATGATCGACAAGGACAGCGAGCTCGACGCTGGTAGATACAGAAAAGGATTCGATTGCTTCGTGAACATAAATGAGTGATCATTGAAAAAAGTGAATGCAGTAACGTTTTGGATTCGGCAGTGTCAACATGCAAAGAAAACTTCAGGAGCAAAAAGACGTCTTACGCCAAATCGCTAAAGCCAGCGATGCGATTCGCAAAAAGCATAGAATGCTAAAATTGGGTAGAGAGAACGTCGAACAGACGATGAGTGAGGTTTTGAAACCGGTAGTGACTCCACTGCAGAAACTAGTGACTGCATCTCAACCGGAGCGTAATCTTATCAAGGACGAGATTAAGGATGAAGTAAAGCAAGACGTAGAAGCGGATGATACGTTTAGATCGGCAGATGAATCCTTCAAGTCGCTAAAGAATGATTCTATCGAGGGAGTCGATGATGGGCAAGTAGAAGATGAAGATGAAGAAGAAGAAGATAAACATGATGACGAAGAAGACGATAAACATGATGACGAAGGAGATAACGATGACGCAGACGTATCCGTTGATCAGAACGATCCTACGCAACGGTATCTCGATATGCTGCTATCGAGGGAGAATAAACAATTGGATACTGCCTATGGTGTACGTAAACTCGCCAAGAACAAACTGATGATAGGCGATTCGCCCATCAGCTTTGAGGGTGATCGAATCCATGTAGGCGATACGACTTACTTGAAAACTGCGGGTTTGATCGAACTCTTGTTCAAGAAGGTACCTGACGAGACTAGTATAACCCAGAATGACATGGACAATTACAAAAACATTATTTTAACGACGAATGCACACAGAAAATACTATAAACCTGATGGTGAAATTCGTAAAAGCAAGAGTTTCAAATTTAATAACGTTATTGCGAAACTGATCGAACAACCCTCTGTAACGGGTAAAGGTATAGTACCGCGGTACATGATCGCCGCCAAGGACGAACGAACGGATTACGTGTACTGGGACGATCCCAACGAACTGGTAGATCGGCTTCGCCTGCTCCTTGCGTCTCGGGAAGCTGGTAACCCCAGTCACTCGAACGAAATCGTGTCGATTATCGAAGAATTGCGCGAGGCGGGAATCATTTATTAATTCGATGAAACGATCACGCTCGTCACTTTGAATATGAGCGTCGACGTGTTTGAACGTCAGTTGAGTAGCAGGACCGCGGTTGCGAGTAGCCGTGGTCTCCCTGGCATTGGATTCAAATTCACTGCTACTGGACACTACGACATTGATAACAAGAAGCTCTGCAACGTCGCCAATTCCGAGGAGGAAAACGATGCTGTGACCTTGAATCTGATGAAAACTGTAGTGAAGCAGGAGCTGAATACCGTGTTTCAAGTGACTGCCGAAATGCGCAATGATATCGATAACAACAATTTGATGATTCAATCTCTTGATTCTACCACGAAGGATGCGTTGAAACGTCTGCAAGCCGATATCGAGCCAGGACAAGAATTGGCGATTCGCAACTCTCTGATCATTTCTCAGCTGGACGGCAGACTGAGTGCGCTGGAGAATGGACGGAAAAAAATTAGCGGTGGTGAAGGAACTGCATAGACCTGCCAGGAGAAATTACCAGCGCCGGCACGTTGACGTCCGTGGGCTGGACGAGACTTGGCAAGCGGATCTCGTTGACATGTCAGCGTACGCTAGAGAGAACGATGGATACAAGTATCTGCTCACCGTCATCGACATATTTTCAAAGTTTGCTTGGGCCGTACCGATCAAGAGCAAGAACGCCAAGGACGTGACAGCAGCTATGAGATCTGTACTGGCGAAGGGTCGAATCCCGAAGAAATTGCACGTTGACCAAGGCCGAGAATTTTACAATTCCGATTTCAAGGATCTCATGCAAAAACACGGTATTACCCTGTACTCGACATTCAGTAACTTGAAGGCATCGATCTGCGAACGCTTCAATCGTACTCTGAAAAGTAAGATGTAGATGCAGTTTAGCCTACAAGGTAATCACCGGTGGTTGGATATCTTATCGGACTTGGTATCCTCTTACAATAACAGTAAGCATCGCACCATTGGTATGAAACCGGCGGATGTGACTGCTCGTAACGAGAAGGATCTACTGCAACGGGTGTACAAGAAATTCAAAGTCAAGTCCACACTTAAACGATCAAAGTTTAAAGTCGGCGACAGAGTACGAATCAGCAAATTTAAACACGTCTTCGAGAAAGGCTATACACCCAATTGGACGACTGAAATTTTCACTGTAAGTCGAGTGAAGAATACCGATCCGGTGACGTACAATCTCAAGGACTACCAGGATCACCCCATCGAAGGCGGCTTCTACGAGCATGAACTTACCAGCGTGAAGAATCCCGACATATATCTCGTGGAGAAGGTACTGAGGAGGCGTGGAAACAAGCTATTCGTGAAATGGTTAGGGTTCGATGGTTCGCACAATAGTTGGATCGATAAGTCAGATTTTTAAGGTGTTTGAAATAAATCAGAACTAAAATATTTATTACATCTTGTTATTTATATTTTCTTACAGATTATTTACATTTGTACATCTTACATTCTATAACCCCACGGTAGGGTGTCGGTCGTATCAGGAAGAATGACCCTTTTGTCGTCCTTCCAGCTCAGTGCTATTTTTTGTTGTTTTACGGTATAAACTTTATGTTGTTTACTCTGAATTAAATTTTGAGTTTTAACTAAATTCGTGTGGTATGAAAGACATTGCTTGTAATCGTTAAAAGTGATTGTCTTTAGCGTAGATCCTTTTACCCCCTTAGCTCGCTTTTTATCTTTGCCTTCTCCTAACACTCTGAATGAATATAATTTTGCTCGTAATCCTATAAATTCAGTCATAATTTTCCCATTGTTTTCATCCTTCATCAGACCTAATATTTTTTTATTTGCTAGTGGTATGCCGTAAACATTATCTGGGGGATAGTCTGAAGTATCGAATTTAGCTAGATCCCGTTTGATATAATCATATATGTTTGGAACGGTAAAATGATAGAGAAGACTGTCAGTGTCAGTATACATTAATTTAGCTCGGTTACCAAACGTATTCTTTATGTAATTATAATGGAAGTCATAAATATATATTTTGGAGAGATCGAGAATGGAAAATCCTGCATATATCGGCTTATTGAACTTAATTTTAACGCGACTTAGTTCGATTATAACCATATCTTCGTCGAAGACAGTGCAGCTATGGAAATTTGGTTTCGCTATGAGAGCCTTTGCTCCGTACCTTCCATCCCATTTTGTAATGAGCCTGACATCTTTTTGTTTTCTAACATTTTCCATTGTCTTGCCAAAAACCGAATTATTCATAAGTTTGAAGAAGTTCTTTTCAAAATCATTATTCGACTTTTTTCTCATTTCAGTGTTTAAATCTATGTACTTTTTGAGCCACGGTGACTGCCTAAATTTTAGAACACGGTGAATTTTCGTTAACTTCATACCCAATGTCAAACACTGTTTCAAATTTCGATAATGAATTATGTATCTTTCTTTTGAGAGGAGTGTTGTCATCAATTTTGATTTGTTAGCTCCTGGAGGAGTATACTGCTCTGGACATAGTGGTAAATCTCTATGGAGTTCTTGAAGTTCAATTGGATATTCCATATCAACTTCGAGTATATAGCCCGTAAGAGCATCATCGGGAATATTGCAAATATGTAGTTTTTCAAAATTTTCCTCCCACTCGAAAGAGTCGAATGGCAAAAATTGACTCATAGCTGCACCGTACAAGTTATTTACATCGTAATACATAAGATATGATTCGTCTTTGCTTGGATCGAACTCTGTGCCCATGTACCTGTTGTTCGCTTTGGCATATCTGTTTGAACATTGTGCTACGCCACCTCGAATTCCTCTCTCAATAAATAGCAACATCTCTACGTCGGTTAACAACTCGAGTTCAACGCCAGTACACTTGAGCATTGCATCAAAAGCGAGGCCTGGTGCGGTATAATAATGAAGAGGATCTAGATTGTATATAGAGGAGCAATTACGTCTGAAATTTTCAAAGATGTCAGCCAAAAGTAAAACATCCGTTTTCAAATACAAATCAGAATATTCACCCAATGTTTTTATGTGAAAAGTTTGCCAAACTGTAGATGCATGTACATAATCTGAGTCTGAAATTTCTTCATTATTTAATTCGGAATAAAATTTTTCTTTAGATGGTAATTGCTCATCATCGAGTTTTGTCCAACTGTCCACGTAATCGTAAGGAAAAACACCTTTTCTAGTCAATAAATGGAATTCCTCTACATTATTACAATGTTTACGCGTAATTAATTTTTCATCATCTTTCAAATAGGATGATAATTTTTCAATACTGCTTGGCATAAACCTAAACGAATCGATAAATCTGAAATTTACGATTGTATCTTTAACGCTTTTCGTAAAGGATATATATCGTTCTTTGTTTACTGGCAATAAGTTCATTGAACCTTCGAAGGATGTTGCTAAGGCTTTAATCAAGAAATGCGAGTCATAACCAGATAAGTTATGAAACACAACAGGAATGGTATGCGAGTTCTTATAATTTAAATTACAACTCTGATGCGCAGCACCTCGATATTTACCCGTAAAATGGCAATGATCGCGATGCTTGATATCTTCAGATGTGAACGGTTTTTCACAAATGTGGCAAGTCTGTGTAGAATAAAATTCATTTGTCTGTTGAAAATTCAATGGTTCCATAGATACGTTGCGTTTAAGATAAAATTCTACGAATTGAGCTAACTCTTGCAATTCGTTCATAAACCACTGTATACAATTATTTCCACGATTGGCTTTAAATTTGGAGATGGAGTCGTCAAAGTTACACTGTAGATAGTACGCGATACTGTGTGGAACATGCTTTTGATAGACCGTTGTGTTTGACGATTTAGAAACATTCGTTACTGACTCTAAAATACACTCAATGTCAGCGTATATAACAAACGGTACAGCTTCTTTGTGTTTATAATTTTTGAATTTTAGAATTTTATCCTTTTCATTTGGTAATTCCACTCTACATTTATTTATATTTATACAGTCAAGTCTATGTTTTTGAAAAGAAGTTTCTGTTTTGAAGTGACATAGGCAACTGTCGCACAGTCTGGTACGATGCTCGCGCTTTGAAATTTGAGAACTCAATAAGCGAGACAGATTTCGGATCCAAGCAAAGTGATAAACATTACAATCTGTGAAATCTATTTCATCTCCATTCGAGTAAATTTCTGTTTCGAGCATAAGTAGGTGAATCCTTTCTTTATCTGATTTTTCTTTACTTAAATAAATTGGTACTATTTCATTACCACTTTCGCTCTCTATTCCATAAACATTTATTGCCAAATCATTCATCTTTTCGAACTTTGGAATATCCTTTAAACCAATGGGAAAATTTAAACCTTCATACCTTAGCACTGAGCTGAAGTGAGGGTATGACCTGATAACGCTTACATTATTTTTTGCTGGGTGAAGAGCTGCGGTGACGGACCAGAGGAAACAGTACGGATCGTTGTTAGTAGATACACACCACCATTGGCCGTCACAACAAACCCCCACCACTGTCCCCTATGAGTCATAGAGCGCATCGCGCTGTGTCCCCCGCGCCGCACTATGGCGCCACCCCCTCGCCCATGTGGGCAGCTCTCCCCACCGCCACCCTACGCGACACTCCCCCCACCACGCAGCCCCGGTCCTAAGGCCCGAAACCCTGTGTAGCAACAGCGCTGCATGTCCCCCCAGGGGACGTACCACGGTCGGTAATTATGCGGTGACCGCCGGCCGGTAATTTTTTTAATTACCCTAAGGGGGGTAACATGGTAAAGTAGAACACAGCTGTTTTTTGTAAAAAATACCTTATAATATAGAGGTATCGTATACACCGCCGTTTATTTTTCGATACTTTTAACTATCGATGATATCCAACCCCTAATATTTTTGGGGATGAACCCTCCACATACAACATAGCTGCTTCTGGAATGCTGGGGCCCCTCTTTCGCTCAATCTAGCGAACGATGCGCAAATACGGCTGCCGTGGGGGTACCTCTGTCTTGACCAGCCCTATGAAATCCCGGCCAGCGTAAACCCCTACTACGGGTATCTCTTATTTGCAACTATGCAAAAATTTATGGTCATGGCGGGGGAAAAAGACGGTGACCTGTGAACCATCTTCGCAGCATCTTGTCAGTACTGTGACAACGAGCAGTAGGTGAAAGTAGAAAATAAAAAAAGAATAAGTGCTATTACTGCTATTGGATCGGTAAGTGTAATAAGACTATACGTTTTTTTTTTGTTTTTTATTTGCTTTAAATAAATACACGTTTTATTTGATTTTAAAAATGTATCGCACAATTCTCACATTTACCCTTATTTCTAGACGACTTGTAATTGGCGCAAGGATAGAATGACAGTGATAAGGAAGGCGGACGTTAGAGGAATGAAGGATGGTCCAACGAAGGTAACCTTGGCGTATTATAATACGCCAAGCAACTTCACCATCCGCCTACACGAAGAAGCGCATCATATGGAGGAAATCCGCCAAAGGATAATCCGGGAAAGAAAACATCCTATGGACCCAGGGGCAATCGCTGTAGGAGAAGGGTGCCTAGTCAACCAGGAAGGTCCGTGGTTCCGGGCAACGATCCATGGGATCGAGGAGGAAAATGTGACGGTAAAATTAGTGGATTTCGGCGAATACATAACAACCACACGGAGCGCGATATGCCACATCTCGGACGATTTGGCCAGTGTTCCCGAAACCACCATGACGGTGGGCTTACACAGGATCCGGCCAACGATGGGCGCAAGGTGGTCGCGGGAGACCTGCGCGTGGTTATGGGAAATCCTAAGGAACCGTGCATACTTCTTCGCTAGTGTGATGCAAAGAGACCTCCCGAACACCGCGTGCTGGATAAACGTAAGACTGGCACCGCAGGGGATACCACTGGGCCATTTTATGGTCGAGAAAAAAATGGCCAGATTCGGATATCCGGATATGGCTGAGATAGATCCGGACGACGTCTTCCTGGGAGCCGACAGCGAGCCCGAAGGAGAGGCAACGGATGAGGAAGACGACGGATACGCCTCGACGCAGGAGGAAAGAAGAATAAGAGAAGCGTAATAAAAGAAACAACTAGCCTAGTATTATTTACGTTATTGTTATTCCTATTTTAATTTTCTAAGATGTCTGACGTGATACATTTTCGATGATTAGCCTGAGCCTAACCTAGCTTAGTATTATTTACACTATATATATTATTGTTGCTATTATTATTATCCTTATTATTATGAATTGCTTACATTTATACTCTACGCCTATTATTATACTTATTTGTTACTTATACATCTAACCTAGCCTAGTATTATTTACGTTATTATTATTCCTATTTTAATTTTCCATTATATTATTATACAAACTATAATAAAAAAAAAATTACAGACCATTCGGTTTCCATGAAACAGGGCTTAACACGTGTAGCCTGATTTACACCGTGAATATTGTATCCTACCACCACCACCGCCGCCGTAGATCTTGTTATCGTGCGCATACTGGCGATCAGCCAAACGTTTCTTTCGCACAAACGCGTCGTAATACTCTCTGACGATTCTATCGTTTTTCCGCAAATCACCACTAAACACATTCTGGAAGGCATGCATCCCGAACCCGGAAGAGAGGTAGTGTAGAAACATCATGCAGAACTGGCCGCACACCGTCGACGTCTCGCTCTGAAGCTGCTGAGTGTTCCATCGGAAGGATCGACAGTTCCGTCGCAGTCTCGATGCATGGTGATGATTCAGCGGTGGTAATCCGTAGCTGTCAAAGTAGTAACCGTCTCCGTCAGCGTCCACGTACATGGCAACCCAATGCGCTCCTGGCTTCGTATGATCGTCCGTGTTGGCTATAATGGCAGCGGGCTTCGACCAGTTTCGGGGTATTCTATCAGCTGCGTAGACACCCGTTGTATGAGCCAATATACCGCGAAGACCGAGGTAGAGGTCTAGCGTGTTCATATATGCGGTCCGTTATTCCGAAGCCAAAATTCAAGGCGTAAGGCGTTGTTCAGAGCACAGGTAAACGATCCTCGGGTCTCCTTACAGGCGTGAACGATGCACTCGTAATGGTCACAATTCGGTGGGAAGTCCTCGTATGGTGAGTTATTGGGGGTTTCATCCAAATTTATAACTTCCCGGGCCATAACGGTCTGCAGAAAAAGTACGCTCTCCGAACCCCTCGTGTATATGCACCGTGAAATACCAGCTATATTTCGGAGATTGGTGTATAACTGCTTGTACGTTACACCACCGTCGAACCACTCTAGGCCGTGTTGATAGCGGGTCATGGTGTTGTTCTCGCTTCTGATCGCCGGTGGTAATTCGTTGAAATCGCAGGGTGGTGAAACGATCCAGTGGCCTATGTATTTTCTTTCCACAGCCACTACGCCGATCTCCTTCGGAGCCAGATGCCCCTCGGAGTCTTTGAAGTATTCGATTTCGATGACAAAATCCATGGTCGTGATGCTAACTCGAAGGCGTTCAACGAGAAACTAACGGTGATGCTGACGATCACTCACGATACAGGGTATCCAAAAGATGATGACGCAGACCCCAAACTGCTGACCTATGCATTTTCTTCGATTGTTTAGCCGCCGTAATCTACGACGATTTGCCGCGCAGCGTCGATCTCCAAAACATTATCGTACTCTGCGTAGACGATACAGTTCACGGTGGTGGCCAGCGGTTCGTCGAAGCGTACCTCGATTCGTACACTACCGTGCTTGATCAGATTCCAGTGGGTGTTGCTATTTGCCGAGAGATCAGGTGTAAGATCAAAAACGAACAGGCAGTAACCGTTTGCGTAAGCGTTCCTAGATATCGAATTACCCTCGTTGAGGAAGTGTATACCCGTGCCGCTGAAGAGGGTGTGATACGCGTCCACGTAAAGACCGGCTTTGCCGAAATCGGTCTGCAGTGCTTTCGAGGGTACTTGAACACCGTCGACGTACAGCGATAAGAAATTAATACAATAGTTTTTAAAATTGAACGGGTTGAGCTGATAGTTGCCGTTGAAGGCCTTATTATCGACGAAACCTATTATAATACGCTTAGGTAATTGGCCGAGAATCACGTTGTCCATAGTGCCGCCGTGCAAACCGGCATGCATCGTCAGTGCCTTGACCTCTACACGCGTAAGCGGATACTTTGCAGTTGTCTTTGATAGCATTTGAGAATGCGCAATTAGAATACCGGGGCTTATTCTGGCGCGTCTAACGAGGAGCGTGGCCTCCGTTATATGTAAAGAACACTCGCTCTTTGGATCCATGAGGGAGAAACCGTCTCTCGTGCGTACGAGGCGTAAACGGAGCTCAACACCATTTAATAAAAATTTTTCTTGGTTAAACACATCGCAGTGTAAATGACCAATCAGATCGACCGTCCTGTCTTTACCGACGAACGCTTGCCTATTCGCGAGGCCTATATTCTTGCCCGCTGTATCGTCCATATGGCCGGGCGTATCGTTGTACCAGAGCACGCTCGAAAGGTGCGACCCCTTAGCAGCGGGCCCGTAATTTAATAGCGTCTCTATGTAAGCTCTGTAAGCGTACGCGTTATTAGGCGGTGATACGAGCTTCTGATTAAGAAATACGTCCACCTGATTGAATAGCGAGTGTAGCAGGTTGTTAACAGGGGCCGCTTTGCTCAGAGCGTCCGCTGCTGACGCGTCCTTGGAGCGCAGCTGTACGCGTAAACTCAGCATGGTGTGTGCTAGATCGAGGTACTCATCCCCGTTACCCGGCACGACAAATTCAATGGGCGAGTCATCGGTCAGCGATGAGATGGGCTTGTAGTGTACCCACTGCGCGCTCTCTATAGTGGTCTGCGTCGGTGGTAGTGTAAAGAGTTCGAGCTCCGATTTCATGCACTCGCACGAGTGCGCGTGTAGGAAGGCCATGATAGAGGTATCGTTTAGGAGAAGATATCCAGCACACTCCGCTTTACTTTCTTACTAGCGATCCTACGACGATTTTTGGGTTTCTTGGTTTTTGACTTTATTTTTTTTACTACTTTTTTTTTTCGACGCGGAGCAGCCTTCTTCCCCGTACGTCTCTTACGCTTGTTAGCAGTTCTTGAGGCGATGCTCCTTCCAGCGACTCCGATGATAGAGTGGGCGCCGCGTGATCGTTTTACAGATTTATAACCCGATCCTTTCATGAGCTCGTCAATTTTCGTCTCCGCCTTACGTTTAAGATTCATACCCGATTCGGCGGCCCTGGTGCGAAACGCCTGCTTGAGCGGAGCACCGCGTTCGCTGACGTCCGTTAAGATATTCATACCAGCGCGCACCGCTTCCTTACCGACTGCTCGGGCCCCCCTCGATAGTAGGGGTAGCACGCGCCGAAAAAGACCACCGAGAAAGCTACCGATACCATGACCCTGCTGATGCGGCGACCCCGCGAACACCCGGAATTTCGTGGAATATCCCCCGCCTATCTGCGAATCGTAGTAATCGGTGTAATGAGTCATCACTCTAACCGTTTAAAGTGTAGTGTTACGGAGAGCGTTCCTGATTCAAATGGTATAGGGTCGCCCAGGTGGTCTCTTATATCGATGTCGATCGTTTGAAAAGTCGTTCGGAGCAGCGGTATGTACTTTAACGGCGAAAACGAGAGCACTTTTACAGCCGCGTACGCGTATTTGTTATCTGGTTGTAGGGGAACCACGCGGAGCAGGGGTGTTTGGACGTCTCCGGTGATATACGGCTCGCAGACATCCGTGTAAACGAAAAGCATCTTGGGTAGGGCGTTGATCAGACTAGCCGGTTGATCGGCCATCACAGGGGATTCTGCTTTCGATACAACGACCGACTCGGTAAAGCCAAGGATGCGAGCCAGAGAGCGGCAGAGTCTCAGTTCGTGCGGATCGTCTAGATCGTTATCGGTAGAGACGAGCGATACGCTCACGTAACCACCTCTGCAGAGCTCTAGTTTCAGACGGCCCGTCATAGCCGTGGTAGCGTTTATTTCGTCAATGAGGCTCTTTACGTCATCGTAAACGCCGTGCGCTACGTTAGAACCCGACACTATAAAGCCGGTTAGCGGTTCTTTGTGGTTCTTCTGCGGTTTGGTACGGGTAGTGACCACGACCACGTGATCCCAATCTTTTAGCGCCACCGGCACGTGCAGAAAGGTCATAGGAATCTGTATTTCAACCAGAGCAACTGACCATGCCCCGTGTAAATCGATCTGATGCGGTAGATGTGTCGTAAAACTGGTAGTTTTATTTTCGGGATAGTACGACATACTGCTGTTACTGGGAAGAACGAGATAAAATTGGTCCTTCATTGTTCTTCAAGTGGGATGCCGGTATCCACGAATTAAATTTCTCGGGGTAACCAACCCAACTGACCAGTACTTTTTGGGCTTTCCCACGACCGCTTCGTTTTATTACACGATCGACGAGAAACGCGTCCTTTGCGAGGTCCTTGCGAACTCGAACGAGCTCCTCTTCGTAAAAAATACCGTCAATCTCCTCTCCGGCGAGATCTTCTAAGATGTAGACGGGTGGCTCCCTCGTTGTACCTAGGCGTACGATTTTAAAAATCTCTCGAGTCCACCCACCCTCGTAACCTTTCGCAAAAGGGTTCCTAGCGCTACTGATGCGTACCAGGTCGCCGACACTGTATTTAGGGACATGCGGGCGCACTGGGGCGTATCGCATAGATAGATTCATACGAGCCTTAGCGGCATTATACAGGGTTACGTCAACCGGGCGCATTCTTATCGCGGAGTGGCGTGTCCTGTTGTACGAGTCCACGAGATTCTGAAGAACGTCTATGTACCGCCGAGTGTTTCTATGTGTAAAGTAGCGCCACATACGATCCTTCAGAGTACGGTTGTAGCGTTCGACGATAGCAGCCTTTACGTCGGGGCTGCGCGCTACACGGAATCCTATACCAAGCTCCTCGAGTAGACGCTGCAGTACACCGTTGATAAACTCTTTACCCTTGTCTGTCTGTAGGTACATGGGTATCCTATTCTTACTACGTGTCAAAACCCTCCGGAATGCCGCGGCTACCGTCGCACCGGTCTTATCGCGTAAAGGCTCCACCCAAGCGTATTTGCTGAGTACATCGATTATTACAAGTATATACGTGTAACCATCGTTGTACTCCTTCAACGATCGAAGGTCCACAAGATCGGCCTCCCAAACGTCGTCGATATTGCTGACGGTGTAAGAGCGACGCTGAAACGTATGTCGCACGGGCTTATGCAACGTATACGCGTCCTGCGCCTCTAACCAACGCGTGACGGAATCTCGTTTTACCCTGCCCCTAGCCGCTCGCTCTAGGTTACCGATACCGGCGTACGAAGACGGTTCTGCTGGCGTGTAATAAAGACGCCTCAGAAAGCTATCATCAGCCGATATCTTTTTCTTCTTCCGTTTCACGGCAGCCTTAACCATTCTAATCTTTTCTTTTTCTCGCTATCGGTGGTTGTACCGGCCGACGCGGATCGCGTATATTTTTTCCCCACGCGCTCTTCTTCCCCGGAGTCTCTAAACACTTCCTGAAACGCCTCGCCGAATTCCTCCTCTGTAGACGAGCTCTGAGTCTGCTCGATTGGGCGCGGTACGATTGTTACACGGCGCGGTGTCTGATTACCGAGAGACGTCGTGTTGCTCCCCTCCCTCCATAGACGTTGATTGCCGATATATTCACGCGGTATACCTGCAGTACGGAGGAACCGCGCAAACTGGCGACTCCCCGCCGGTCTCGCTGTTTTTCTCTCACGCATAGCATCATTGATTAAATCCACGATGTTGGCGTCCTGCACGACGGCGCCGCCGATACGCGTAACACCCTGTTTACTCCACGAGATGCGTGGCGAACCAGCGTTGCGCAGCCTTCCTAGTAAGAGCTTAGCCTTAGCTCTGTACTTTTGGGGTACGCTAGCGATGATGTCGTCGTCGCCATCGTCGGTCAAACTCCTGACATTATCCTCCGCAGAACTGTTATTTTTTTTCTTGGCATCGTTATCGCCTCGCCTATCCTCGTCGACGTTATTTCGCAGATCCTCGATAAAGTGTAGATAACGCTGCAGCACCTGATTGTACATCTTCCACTTTTCGCGCTCGTCGATGAAATTCGGTGAGTGTAGGATCTCCTTCATGGATGCGTCTAATCTGCTTAAGGGGGTCCCGGGGGTCTGCACGGTGTTTACGGTGTCGACACCCTGCTCCTGCTGCTGGTGGTGTTGGTGGTGGGCTGTATGAGGCATTGGCCGGTAGTGCTGCTGCTCCACGCTCTCCTGAGGGATTAGAACCATCTTTTTGGCATGCTCCATCTCGCTCTTCGTGACGTATACCCCTAGCCGCCTCCCCCTATGAGTTTCGAAATGACGGTGCCTAGTATGGGTGCTAGCAGAAGAGGTAAAAAACCGCCGCTCTGAACGATAAGACGTTTTCTAGTTTTGACGGCTGAACCCGGTCTGGATAAACGTCTCAACAGCGATGCGTGTTTTCGTAAGCGGCGTTTCTGCGTCGTCTTGAGAGGCACGTTACCACGAAGAATATTCAGAGCACATTCGCATATACAGTTGACGAGTCGTGAGTCGGCCACTCGTAACAAAGCGCTACGCTGTTTGCTATCCAGATGGCAAATAGCCTTTAACACTGCGGCGTGTTTGCGCCCTATAGAGCAGCGTGCGCCGGATACCATTACAACCGAATGACTGGTACGTCTCGATCGGTGTGCCCTCCCTTTATACCCTTTCGCGGTACGTACACGTAGTGGAACGGGTCCGAAGGAAACACGCAAGTGCGAAAGCGATAGTTATCGGGGGTCGACTGCTTCAAATCGAGTAGTAGATAGCCATGCGGTTGGGCCGTGGCATCGCGGTAGACTTCCTGTACGAAGCGCGGATTTTCAGGAAACACCTGTCTGGCCAGATGCTGTATCTGCGCTCTGTTGCGCGGATTTTTAAATACAACGATGTAGTTGGCGTTCAACGAGATATCGCGCTGTCCGGGCCCCTGATGAAAGAGATTCTGCGTAATGAAGATAACGCTGATGTTCTTATGATGGCTGCCTTTGGTAAAAAGGTCGACCACCGTGTTATTGGACGATTCCCTCATGAGATCGTCGATGATGACGAGTTTCGGGCGTGGGTCGTTGCCGTAATCGGTGTTTTGCGGCAGTCCCTCGTGAAACTCTATAGCGCTCCCGTACTCCCTGTACCCCTCCTGCCACTCTGCATAGTGAAAGAGAACACGTGCAAATCGCACGTCGCTCATGTCCTCGATGAACCGTAGGAATTTCTTTACGAAAAACGTCTTCCCGCACCCCGTTGGCCCACAGATCATCGACGTCCACGGGTGCTTCCACCGTGTGTCCATTATGTCAAATGAGGCAATTTGGCGGTGTTCTTTACGAATATACTGTTAAAGAGTCTGCTGGCTTTTACACGCTCCCCCTTCCATCGCGGGGCCCGGCCGCGGCGGGCGCGCGACACGCGTGAGGCTCGTGACGTCGCGCGCGCTTGCTAGCTCTTATCGGTGACGTTGCTAGCCCCCTCGTCCGGGTGAGCTCATCGTGCACCTGTGAGCTAATAGTCGCCATGTATGTGTGTCAGCCGCATAGCTAGCCATAGTGCACGGCTAGCATGTCCGAAGCGCCACTGAAAAAATAAATAACATGGGCGGGTTGGTGGAGCCTTCGGGAATAGATCGATAAAGAGGTTTTTTGTTTTTCAAATAAATATGTTTTATTATTGTACAGGCGATGTATATACATTTGTACATTTTTTTTTGGTAATATTAGTTACCATAAGACTGTACGGTAAAATATTGTTCAGGGTTGTATATACATTTGTACAATTTTTTTTGGTAATACTAGTTATATAAAGCCGTACGGTAAGGATCCGAAACGACCGTCGCGCCGCCGTTTTTGAAGTTCGGTCGGTTTACACGTTTTTGATTCGAGGCGTGTAACTACGTCGTGAAACGGCGTACGACGTATCGCGTCGTAGTGTAAAACAACAGGCTCGCTCGTCTCTCCCGTTACATAAGACCGTATCCAGTCATAATTAATGGCAAGACTCGTCGCGTGGTCGATCGTGATACCTTTAACTTTGCAGACCTCTGCGTGAGAACCGTCTGGCTTACGTACCCGGTACGCGTAAAATTTCGGGCCTCCCGATACAAAAGACGTGATATAACTACCAACACCGTACGACTCCAGCTCGTCCGTTAAATCGCCTAAAAGACTGCCGAGCGGCGGTTCGTAAGCGTTATCGGCGTGACGGCCACCCGATACGTATATACACGAGTCGGTGTCGTAATATAGTACACGTCGATCTAATTTCTCGAGATAGTCATATAACTTAAGACGAGCTTGAGCCGTGGTGTACGCGGCTATAACAACGTTTGTGTACGCTGTGGGTATCACCGATTCGCTCGTACTACTCGTGTTGACGTAGAGTATTTCGTCATCTACGGGTAAAATACCCGTAATTTCGACCTCCGGGCATGTAAGCAAACTCACGAGCTTCTGACGAGTCGTTACGATTTCCGTTTTAGGTAGATTTTCGCGCTGCCCGAACTTACCCCAAAACGAATTCAGACATAGTTTGGCGACTGCCCGCAGACCGGGATTTGATTTTATGTTAGTAGAGTCTAGTCGAATACCCTCGACCCGATCGTACTCCTCTACATACAGCTTCTTAGACTCGTCGTCGCTGCACTCACGCGGCCACCCGCTAGCCTCCTGCTTAATCTTCAGGAATGTATTTATGTAATTGGCAAAGTGACCACCCTTTCGCGTGACCGGATCGTACTGGGTGATCTCGTACTGCCATATCTCGTGTATCGTCGTTATTTGATATCCTTTACGTACAGCGCGTCTGACCTCGTCCACAACCCATGTCCCTTCGAATACTCTATCCTCAGGATTCTCGTGAGGACACGAGCCCTGTAGCGTTGACTCTGCACAGGAACGACACAGTGCGAAAAGCAATTTACCGTGCATGCGTGTCGGTAGCACGGGGTGATACAGATCTCGCGGTGGTAACACGACACACTTAATCAGACCCTCTACGCTATCGACGTTATTGTGATCACCCGTTAGTTCGCGACAATCGTCGCCCACGTACACTCTAGGGTGCCCTACAGGGAATTTCCCCGTTTTCGATATGAAGGGGTAGAGCGAACACACATCTACGTAGTGTATCCTCTCAGACCCCTCGACTTCGTAAAAACTGACGGTATTCCCTGTACGTCCACCGAAGAAAGCATCGCGAGGTTCCAGCGGTAGTTGCGCTACCAACGGGTTCTCATTCAATGCTCTATATAATGCGGCCTGTGCTGGATCGTTTATCCAGCTATCGAATTCACACTCCCAGATTTCCGTCAATTCGTAACCGAGATATCGAATCTTATCATTCGTTGCCTGCGTTCTCTCGAAGCGCGCATCCATAGATTCGCCCGTGTGCAACCGCGTATCCCTGTTTATGCGATAACATTTTGGGCACCCGTGCCAGAAGCAACCCTGAAACTGCAAGACGTGTCGCAGCCCTGTATCGGTGTCATGGTAGTAACCGTCGACGGGCGTACCCTCCGGTAGACGGTACTCCCGAGTGCGCCCCGCGTGAACTATGGTACAACCCCAACGATGCTCCAGCGAGAGGAGCCATAACAGGGCCTTACGTGATTGTTTCTCGCAGTAACGGTATCCACCCGGTGGTAAAATGGCTATCTGCTCGTCCCGTAAAAAGTTTTTTCTAAAAACTCTCGAACACGCCGAGGCTATGGTGGTGCTCTCCGAGAAAGGACAAACAACACCGTGCTGGAGAAACATCGCGCGGAAAGAAACGCATGCCTGTCTGAGAATGGTGACGTCGGATCTACAGTAATCAATAAACTCTGTTCGAAAGTTAAATACGTAGCCCGCCGACCGTTGTTCGTTATACCATGCTAAGAATTGATTACGTTGGGCCGTAGGCATAGTGTCGGGTGAATAAAACTCGAGTGGTGGTAGAGGACCGATATAATGCTGATTCTCGGGAGTATTGAATAGATGCGGAAATACACCTTTTTGTTTCAAACCAGCCGAGTCCACGAGACCGAAGGCTTTTGGTAGGGCACTCAGAGACATGTGAAAATAATTAAGGCTGTCTATGAATGTTACACGACCCGTCTTCATCATTATGATACTCGTGCCACTGAGTATCAGCGTCGGTGGCTTTAGAGTTTTCCGTTTACGCTTCACGATATACTTCAGTATAAACTGCGCGTCGAAACCCTTGGCGTTATGCGCCACACAGATCACTCTCTGAAACGATTTTCTTTTAGGGTCGCACGCGTAATCTACAAACTGCCTTACGGGGTCATCTTCAAAGACGTACTCGCGTACACCGCAAGACGGGCATACCCTCGCGAGATCTGTATCGTTTATGCACGCTGTACACATTTGCTGAGCGATACACAGGTTTGGTGTGTGGATGCGTACCGTGTCGTCACCGGGCAGCTTCTGTATCTGCTGTGTTTCAAAATCGTAAAAAATGAATAGAATATTTTTTTCCACGGGCGCCTTTTTTACCGGTCTGACGTAACACTGATGGCCTACTCTGTTAACGCTCTTGCAGACTCTGCAGTACACCTTATCGCAAGAGTGTTTACGCAGCGCTCTTTGAAGCGGCCTGAGACACTGTGGACAGCTGCGAACGGCCTGACATACGCTCTTTTCTTTTCCCTTCTGTTTGATAAATAGCGTGTTTATATGGTTATCGAAACAGATTTGGCCAAAAAAGTACCTATGGCACTCGCGACAATACAGTGTGGGGAGAGCTGAATCGCAGAGCGGTTTTCCGAAACATCTAGCGCATTTGTGGGAACACTTATGCTCTGCCTCGTACGTATAAGATCTGTTACATGGTATGCAAAAACCACGACTACCGACCGCACCCCGCATATTTAAAATAGGCTGATAATGCTGCGAATTATTATAATACAGGATGCGGAGCGTTTGCCGTGGTCTCCCTGATCCGTACGCGTTATCGACTGCTTGCGAACCGTCGTACAGCGGTTTCTCGCCGCTGCCTATGCTGTCAAAATCGTAAACAACGATTGCTATACCGCTCGGGGCTAGGTAACATTGAAATTTATCAATTTCTGGAATACCGCAGCCGTCCGGCGGTATGTCTACACACGCGTTTGTCACAAGTTCGAGAGCAAATTGTTTTTGTAATTTACCCCGTTGACGCCGTACAGCGTTCCATCGCTCATGCAGCTCCCCAGAGCGCACCTCCCCGCGTTCAGCGTGTACCATCGCCACAACGAGCGACCTAGGTAGACAGAGGTTATCGTTATTCACTATGGTCAGTATAGAATTTTTTTTTACAAATTCGTGCGCTAATCGCACGCGTCCTGTACCCCGCGGTACTTCGACTATACACGACTCGATGACGAAAGACCTATCTATTTGGAATGCCTGGGCGCTCTGCGCGACGGACGATATCACACCCCACACATCGTTTTCGAGAAGTTCTCGAGCCGGTCTGTACGACAGCCACGCTGCCCCGCACGCAAAACTGTCGGATTTGATCGTTAGACCTATATAGTCCCGCGCGGTACACGAACTTGTGAGGTACGCGTGTATATCTCTGACTGCCCCGTGTAACCATGATACCGTATTTGTATCAGGGTCTTCGGGCGGCCTCCGGATAGCCATTGCTATTTCACGCCCGTCTAAACGGAACCTATTTATACGACGCGTCGTTTCGGACAGTATTGTAAATCTATATCCAGGCGGTAGCACGTTGTTACTGATATCTCCGTCGCCGTCATCGTTGTCGCTCTGCGGTC
Source organism: Cephus spinipes (assembly GCA_963971525.1). Lineage (NCBI taxonomy): Eukaryota > Metazoa > Arthropoda > Insecta > Hymenoptera > Cephidae > Cephus > Cephus spinipes. The sequence goes on from OZ020573.1 coordinate 19,629,983, forward strand.
GAAGAAGGGGACCACCACCGATCTGTCGACATACCCCGTCGTCCTCTGCATCTAGCGTTTGGAAAAAAAAAAGTTTTTTATTTTTTACTTGTTAAACAAAAAAAAAAAAGTGTTAAGCGCATACTGACTTATCATTCCTCGCGAGGATTAAGCATTGACCCTATGTATGAGAATAGCGCGTCTAACTGCCTTTCATCACCCCCTACATTTTTTTTTAAAGTTAGCAATTTCGACAAAAAAAAAAGCTAAGGAACATAACTTTATACGCTACCTTCTTCCGAATCGTTTGGATTCTCATCATCATCAGTATCATCGAGCTCTGCTAATACTTCAGCAGCCTCGTCGGCATCCGCCGCTACGTGCACACCGTTCCTGGCAACCCAGAGTATCGGTTCTTCAGCATTGGCCTGATCAGGTGGTGGTAGCAGGTTACCCTGTACACTAGGCTCTCGACCATCGTTGTCTATATCCGTATCGAGCGAATCTACAATTTTTTATTTTTTTTTATTTTCACACAAATAAATTTTCAGCGGTTTCTGTACTTTATCATTATTACCTGGATCGTGCTCGTTTGAATCGTTGGAAACGGTGGAGCGATCTTCGACATCGTCCTGGTCGTCGTCGTCGTCGTCTTCGCTGGCGTCCGACGTTATAGCCGTGAATGCGTCTGTAAAAATTTTTGAATAGCACAACACATTTTTTCTTTTTTTTTTTCGACGCTGTATGACACATACCCTGTGTGTCGTAACGTGTTTCTCCTTCTTCTTCTTCAGCCACTCGCGTGTTCAGGGCTGTCGATGGTCCTGGCACTTTTTTTTTAAAAAAAGGCGTATATTAGCCGTAAACTTTTTTTTAAAAGTATATGCTTTACCGTTTACGTAGTGGATCACCGCTGTGCTGGTGCTTGGCTCCGGGTAAATCTCCTCCTCCACACGATTGAGGCACCCTAAAAGCAGCCGGTCCTCCTCCTCGGGTGCATCGTCGTTGCGAAATCGCGTCAATTCTTGTAAAATTTATTTAGTTTTTAAAAGCAGTTTATTTAAGTAATATTACCGGTAGGTGGAAAATACATACCTTCGTGGAACGCATGATCGGCTATAATAGCCCTGGTGATTCGGTTATCGCGCACTCCCCGTTTGTTAATACCCGCTACGGCTAACGAGAGTATGTACGGGTCGTTTTTAAAATATTCTCTCTCGTGACCCCTGGCTAGCACGCGTAGAGTGCAATGGGCAAATACAGTTTTTAATCTAAGAGTTAACGTACGTAAACCAAAATATCTTAATTCTCTGCACCACGCCGGCGAGAATAATCGCGGGTTTGTAGGTGTTATCAGACGACGGGTCTTTACAAAATCGACAATACATTCGCGAATATGCGTTACAGATGACATTTTTTTTTTTTTTTTTAAACTGTTGATTGCTGTAGGTGATCAGTCTGTCTACCGGGACGTCGTGATACGAACTAAAGCAGGGTACATCTAGCCCGTGCCCATCTTACAGTCGTTGCGATATTAATTTCAAACCAGTGTCTTAAAACGTGACCATGCAAAACAGCTGATTCAGCGGTAAAAAATTACGATTCTCTTATGGCAGCGTTATCCGTCGAAAATCGGGAAAAATCGAGTAAACCGTTTCAATCGTAGCAAACAGACAAATATATATACAGAATTTATCGATCGTTCGTTCACTGATCCCGAAATACCGTGTATCCATAATACGTGTAAAACAGTATAGAGGTGTTGCATCGGTAGTTGCAACGATCTGCTGACGCACACCGCTCCAGCATGCATCACCATCGCTCTCTCTCGCCATCGCGATGTAAGGGTCATAGACGCGTATCGTGTTACTCTGTTTTACAATCCGTAGCTACCAGAAGATCGCACCAATCTTTTACAGTATCGAACTCATCGATATCGCCACCTATGAGTTGCACGGCGATATCCTTTCCGACGCGACCATCTTGCAGTAGTGTCTCGCAGCTCTCGTCGCGAAAAATTGCCATACACCGTACGTGTCGAATGTTGCGTCGGGCTGCTGTTCGCGTGTCCATTGCATAGTACCCCAAATTGTTCGATTCCTCCGCGTGCTCTCCCTCCTCATCGTACACATCGTGGCTTGTATAGACATCCCACGCGTCGTCGAGTGCTTCCAGGTACGCGTAAAGGCCGCTGGGCATGCTGACCACGCTTGTTCGGCATTCCTTATATTTCAGGTGTGGTGGACCATCCCGTGTCGCCAGGGTAACGCACCCTATAAACTCTGCCAGACTGCATCGTTTCTCCAGAGTGTGTAGCGCTGTCTCGTAGGCCCGCATAGCCCTCAAACACCATAGGGTGACGCAGCTTTCGCGTAATTTCTCGAGGTGATTGAATGCCGCCAACCACGCCTGCGATTCCAGACGCATAGGTGCGTGACGCGGTAACTCCTCCGGTGTGGGCCGTTCACACCTGCTTCGTAGCATCGCTAGGGCTGACCTGATCATCGGGCGTCGATATGTGATGCGGCACTTGGGGCTACCATCGTCGGACATACGCCACTCGTCTTTTGCCAGCCACTCGTGGGTGCATACGCGCTGTGCGTAAGGGCTATCGTTACAACGCTGATCACCGATAAAACCCAGCGTCACGCTACACCGTGTGAAATCGCGGTATCCATCGTCCAGTATAGCAGCGATAGATAGCTCCGGTAGTATCACTGGCCTCACACCAGAGGCCCAACCCTTGCGGCAGATCATGTCAGGATTATCACCGTATAGCTCATCAGCGTCCGGGGCTCCCGGTTTCGACATGTATATCGATACTAGCGGTACACCCGTTAAATGACCTAATCGCAGCCACTCTCGTATGGTCTCTTCCTCTGGATATTGTTCGGGGTTTGCATAGCGGTAGAGGGCTCGTGTCTTCGCCCTTTGTATACGCCTATGCCGCAAAAATTCCTCGCCGTCGTAGTGCGCCATTTCTTCTTCGTACAGCTTTATAAATTTCTTTGTGCAATGTACCACTGTAGCGATTCTACTGACTTTCTCAGACTGTACATCGGTGGACGCTCGCGCGTGCCGCTGGATCATGTTAACGCTGATGTAGATGCACGCGGGAGTGACTCACTCGCTATAGGGTATCAGTATCTAGTCATCTCTGATACATCCTACGGTATCAGCAGAATACTCTGTCAAGGCCATGTACTCTTTGTCCGCTGTATCCTGTGAATACAGTGTGTGGCGGAGGCTGTGGTGGTGGTGGGGGTATATGTTCAATGATATTTCGATGATTCGTTTTTTAGATGCCGCCTTAGGCAGTACTGCTCAGACACCCGTACTGATCGTATACTATCGCTTCCTACAATCACCATGTACAAGAAGCAAGTACTGCTGTCCACTGTGTACGGGTTAAACCGCTCGTTTTCGAAACAAATAATTACCGGCTTCTCTTTAAATCGATCGGGAGGCTTGTCGCCTGTAATACGCCTCGTTAATCAAGATTATTCCGGTGTGGAGTTTGAACCTAGCGAGTGGGGTATCGTCGCCGAACACTTCCCCGTCATCGACAAGTTCTTCGTCGCCGAGGACAACATGAAGGAAGTACCTGAGGCTTTTAACACACCTATTGCCACGCCCGCTCACGAAATAATCTTCACGTACTCGTATGGCGAGCGGGCCATTATTTTCAAACCATCTGTACCGCTATCTACGAGTAGCGACGACTCGGGCGTTAAAAGAGCTAGAGCGTACACACCCATGGTCGTAATGAAGAGGGTGTCGTACCTAAATCTCCAAAGGGTCTTACGCTGCGTGACCGTCCAAATAAGCAGACTACGCGAGATCACCGACAGCGCTAACAGCTGCAAAGACACGCTGATTGCGGAGCTCGATCGCCGCGGGGATGACCCCTCCAGGGCCAACATATTCACCGATCTTCGGCTGGTTTTGGAAAAGAAAGGCCTGTGGTCGCCGGCTCTTTATCAGCTATTGGTGGAGCTACTCTCCCTGTATAACCACGAGTACCTCTCCTTCGTGCGGAGCGCCACGGCTGTCCAGAATGGCCATGCTTAAGGACTTATTCTCTTAATAAATATGTACAGCTACTGTTTCTTGCAATATACAATATACTATATTTAAAATATCTATTTTTCTTCTTTTCTGTTTCCTTCACCTCCATCTCCTCATATCTTGTCAATAATGGTAACGGGTGGTAGGGAATAAACATTAAGCGTATTCCTCTATACAGGGTTCAGGCTAATCATCAAAAATGTATCACATCAGGCAGTTTTTATAATAAATATATAGCATTTCTTACAAAAACGCTGGTCTACTTCAGCACTTACCTCCTTAGGATAATTAAAAAAAAAGTTACCGACCGGCGGTCAGTGCATAGTTACCGACCGTGATAGGCCCCTGGGGACATGCAGCACTGTTGCTACGGGGGGTTTCGGGCCTCAGGACCAGGGCCGCGTGGTGGGGGGAGTGTCGCGTAGGGTGGCGGTGGGGAGAGCTGCCCACATGGGCGAGGGGGTGGCGCCATAGTGCAGCGCGGGGGGACCCAACGCGATGCGCTCTATGACTCATCGGGACAGTGGTGGGGGTTTGTTGTGACGGCCAATGGTGGTGTGTATCTACTGTTGTTTCTAACGTTCACAACTGCTTTCTTCCTTTGTACATCCTTCGGTAGTTCGATGAAGGTAGACAGGCCACCGTGTATCGGTATGTATTTATTGATGTTCACAGCCAAGTTTATAATTTCAAGCAATGACCAGCCTGATTCCCTCTCTTGAAAGTCTTCAATTTTTGCCAGTATTTTTTCTCGTACATTTGTGTTGAACCAATCACTGATATCGGTGGATGGTAGAATAACCTCGTTCTTGGTGTTGAAGAACTTCAGTTCTTCGATAATCTCACCAGCTTTCATGGTCTCAAACTTGCAGGACAAGACGACATTCACCTTCAAATTTCCCTTCTTTCGAAGTGTGTTTTTCACTCTTGCAGTAAACAATTTCCTTGCATCATCCAGGAAACGAGTCAAGTCCTTGTGTTGCAAGTTTGCAATGACTCCAGTTCTTATCCTTCCCTTAAAGGCGGATTCCAAATCATCCCAACGCACTCTATCGCTTCTTCTCTCTATCACCGTTCCTCCACCTCTTTTTTGAAGATGCTGTTTGAATTTTTCGTTCAACGATTTAAGTATTCCAATGGTTGTCAAGATTTTAGTTTTCTCTCCAACCGTAAGAGTAACGTTTCTCAGAATTTTGTTCAAAAGTCGAATGTTTTGAGCACCAAATTTTGTCCATTTTTCAATTTCTGCAACCGTTGATCCCTTCTTCAGAAGTTTATACGCTCCTTCCATAATCTCGATCAACTTTTTACACTTTGTAGAATCCATCTCGTTAATAGCAATAATGTACTTGAAGGTTCAAGAAACAATGATCGCTGCACATCATCGAAGGGCCTTTTATACGAAGCTTCCAAGGATTTCCTGGAATTGTTTTGCATCGGTTCGAGCGATGACACACCTACCCGAATTGCGAAATCGAGAACGCATTTTCTAGAATATTCAGTTACAAGTAACGATGCAACTACATCATAAAATTAGTTTGCAAAGAAATTCCTTTGAGGTAGCATCTGTGAAACATAACCCAAAAATGGGGCAATCGCATGGGAAAGAAGGAGAACGAGAACGAGCTATGCGAGAGAGAGAACAATTTCGACGAGATCGGTACCACGAATGGGTACGGAGCGCGGATCTACCTGAAAGACGCGATCGTATCACTTTCGATAACAATACATTATTCGGAATCGCATCGTTGAATGAAAATTCTGCAAGGTCAGATCGTGCTAACGCTGCAGGAAATTCTTCTGGCAATACAACCTCGAATCAAGGTCAAACAGAAGGATCTGAAAGAGGGAATCGATCAACAAGATAACATATCGTCCTTATTCGAATCACACAAATACATATTGTAATCGATAAAATTTTGAATTCGACTACATGAACCTGTATTCTTGTCGTTGAAACCCTGCAAATTTCAAGGAATCGACGTCAAGGTCGATGCATCTTCCGGAATATTCCTCGGCTCTCCACCGACGACGACGACGACGAAGTTGCGTCGCGCGTAACTTGACACCTCGGGGGTATGAGGGACCGCATTCTCGACTCTGCGAGATAACGTTCGGTATTGCGCATTAGAACAACCGATACATAGATGATAATTCTAGAATGACTTTGAACTCGCCGGTGCTCTCGCACGAGGCTGGGGGATGGGAAATTCGCGAAGCTTCTCAGTGGGATGAGGAGGCTGACGAATCTTGGGATGGGGAAGCCTCTCGGTGGGATGAGGAGGCTGACGCGCGACCACTGCGAGATAACGTCTGTCGTCCGACACCTGCATGCTATCGTTTTTCCTGGAATCAACCTCGACGCAAAAGTCGCCGAAACCGCTTTTCGGCACTGCGCTCAAAGGGGATGCCGCCCGTCTCTCTCTCTCTCTCTCTCTCTCTCTCTCTCTCTCTCTCTCTCTCTCTCTCTGTCTCTGTCTCTGTCTCTGTCTCTGTCTCTGTCTCTGCCTCTGCCTCTGCCTCTGCCTCTGTCTCTGTCTCTGTCTCTGCCTCTGCCGCTGCCTCTGTCTCTCTGTCTCTCTGTCTCTCTGTCTCTCTGTCTCTCTGTCTCTCTGTCTCTCTGTCTCTCTGTCTCTCTGTCTCTCTGTCTCTCTGTCTCTCTGTCTCTCTGTCTCTCTGTCTCTCTGTCTCTCTGTCTCTCTGTCTCTCTGTCTCTCTGTCTCTCTGTCTCTCTGTCTCTCTGTCTCTCTGTCTCTCTGTCTCTCTGTCTCTCTGTCTCTCTGTCTCTCTGTCTCTCTGTCTCTCTGTCTCTCTGTCTCTCTGTCTCTCTGTCTCTCTGTCTCTCTGTCTCTCTGTCTCTCTGTCTCTCTGTCTCTCTGTCTCTCTGTCTCTCTGTCTCTCTGTCTCTCTGTCTCTCTGTCTCTCTGTCTCTCTGTCTCTCTGTCTCTCTGTCTCTCTGTCTCTCTGTCTCTCTGTCTCTCTGTCTCTCTGTCTCTCTGTCTCTCTGTCTCTCTGTCTCTCTGTCTCTCTGTCTCTCTGTCTCTCTGTCTCTCTGTCTCTCTGTCTCTCTGTCTCTCTGTCTCTCTGTCTCTCTGTCTCTCTGTCTCTCTGTCTCTCTGTCTCTCTGTCTCTCTGTCTCTCTGTCTCTCTGTCTCTCTGTCTCTCTGTCTCTCTGTCTCTCTGTCTCTCTGTCTCTCTGTCTCTCTGTCTCTCTGTCTCTCTGTCTCTCTGTCTCTCTGTCTCTCTGTCTCTCTGTCTCTCTGTCTCTCTGTCTCTCTGTCTCTCTGTCTCTCTGTCTCTCTGTCTCTCTGTCTCTCTGTCTCTCTGTCTCTCTGTCTCTCTGTCTCTCTGTCTCTCTGTCTCTCTGTCTCTCTGTCTCTCTGTCTCTCTGTCTCTCTGTCTCTCTGTCTCTCTGTCTCTCTGTCTCTCTGTCTCTCTGTCTCTCTGTCTCTCTGTCTCTCTGTCTCTCTGTCTCTCTGTCTCTCTGTCTCTCTGTCTCTCTGTCTCTCTGTCTCTCTGTCTCTCTGTCTCTCTGTCTCTCTGTCTCTCTGTCTCTCTGTCTCTCTGTCTCTCTGTCTCTCTGTCTCTCTGTCTCTCTGTCTCTCTGTCTCTCTGTCTCTCTGTCTCTCTGTCTCTCTGTCTCTCTGTCTCTCTGTCTCTCTGTCTCTCTGTCTCTCTGTCTCTCTGTCTCTCTGTCTCTCTGTCTCTCTGTCTCTCTGTCTCTCTGTCTCTCTGTCTCTCTGTCTCTCTGTCTCTCTGTCTCTCTGTCTCTCTGTCTCTCTGTCTCTCTGTCTCTCTGTCTCTCTGTCTCCCTGTCTCCCTGTCTCCCTGTCTCCCTGTCTCCCTGTCTCCCTGTCTCCCTGTCTCCCTGTCTCCCTGTCTCCCTGTCTCCCTGTCTCCCTGTCTCCCTGTCTCCCTGTCTCCCTGTCTCCCTGTCTCCCTGTCTCCCTGTCTCCCTGTCTCCCTGTCTCCCTGTCTCCCTGTCTCCCTGTCTCCCTGTCTCCCTGTCTCCCTGTCTCCCTGTCTCCCTGTCTCCCTGTCTCCCTGTCTCCCTGTCTCCCTGTCTCCCTGTCTCCCTGTCTCCCTGTCTCCCTGTCTCCCTGTCTCCCTGTCTCCCTGTCTCCCTGTCTCCCTGTCTCCCTGTCTCCCTGTCTCCCTGTCTCCCTGTCTCCCTGTCTCCCTGTCTCCCTGTCTCCCTGTCTCCCTGTCTCCCTGTCTCCCTGTCTCCCTGTCTCCCTGTCTCCCTGTCTCCCTGTCTCCCTGTCTCCCTGTCTCCCTGTCTCCCTGTCTCCCTGTCTCCCTGTCTCCCTGTCTCCCTGTCTCCCTGTCTCCCTGTCTCCCTGTCTCCCTGTCTCCCTGTCTCCCTGTCTCCCTGTCTCCCTGTCTCCCTGTCTCTCTGTCTCTCTGTCTCTCTGTCTCTCTGTCTCTCTGTCTCTCTGTCTCTCTGTCTCTCTGTCTCTCTGTCTCTCTGTCTCTCTGTCTCTCTGTCTCTCTGTCTCTCTGTCTCTCTGTCTCTCTGTCTCTCTGTCTCTCTGTCTCTCTGTCTCTCTGTCTCTCTGTCTCTCTGTCTCTCTGTCTCTCTGTCTCTCTGTCTCTCTGTCTCTCTGTCTCTCTGTCTCTCTGTCTCTCTGTCTCTCTGTCTCTCTGTCTCTCTGTCTCTCTGTCTCTCTGTCTCTCTGTCTCTCTGTCTCTCTGTCTCTCTGTCTCTCTGTCTCTCTGTCTCTCTGTCTCTCTGTCTCTCTGTCTCTCTGTCTCTCTGTCTCTCTGTCTCTCTGTCTCTCTGTCTCTCTGTCTCTCTGTCTCTCTGTCTCTCTGTCTCTCTGTCTCTCTGTCTCTCTGTCTCTCTGTCTCTCTGTCTCTCTGTCTCTCTGTCTCTCTGTCTCTCTGTCTCTCTGTCTCTCTGTCTCTCTGTCTCTCTGTCTCTCTGTCTCTCTGTCTCTCTGTCTCTCTGTCTCTCTGTCTCTCTGTCTCTCTGTCTCTCTGTCTCTCTGTCTCTCTGTCTCTCTGTCTCTCTGTCTCTCTGTCTCTCTGTCTCTCTGTCTCTCTGTCTCTCTGTCTCTCTGTCTCTCTGTCTCTCTGTCTCTCTGTCTCTCTGTCTCTCTGTCTCTCTGTCTCTCTGTCTCTCTGTCTCTCTGTCTCTCTGTCTCTCTGTCTCTCTGTCTCTCTGTCTCTCTGTCTCTCTGTCTCTCTGTCTCTCTGTCTCTCTGTCTCTCTGTCTCTCTGTCTCTCTGTCTCTCTGTCTCTCTGTCTCTCTGTCTCTCTGTCTCTCTGTCTCTCTGTCTCTCTGTCTCTCTGTCTCTCTGTCTCTCTGTCTCTCTGTCTCTCTGTCTCTCTGTCTCTCTGTCTCTCTGTCTCTCTGTCTCTCTGTCTCTCTGTCTCTCTGTCTCTCTGTCTCTCTGTCTCTCTGTCTCTCTGTCTCTCTGTCTCTCTGTCTCTCTGTCTCTCTGTCTCTCTGTCTCTCTGTCTCTCTGTCTCTCTGTCTCTCTGTCTCTCTGTCTCTCTGTCTCTCTGTCTCTCTGTCTCTCTGTCTCTCTGTCTCTCTGTCTCTCTGTCTCTCTGTCTCTCTGTCTCTCTGTCTCTCTGTCTCTCTGTCTCTCTGTCTCTCTGTCTCTCTGTCTCTCTGTCTCTCTGTCTCTCTGTCTCTCTGTCTCTCTGTCTCTCTGTCTCTCTGTCTCTCTGTCTCTCTGTCTCTCTGTCTCTCTGTCTCTCTGTCTCTCTGTCTCTCTGTCTCTCTGTCTCTCTGTCTCTCTGTCTCTCTGTCTCTCTGTCTCTCTGTCTCTCTGTCTCTCTGTCTCTCTGTCTCTCTGTCTCTCTGTCTCTCTGTCTCTCTGTCTCTCTGTCTCTCTGTCTCTCTGTCTCTCTGTCTCTCTGTCTCTCTGTCTCTCTGTCTCTCTGTCTCTCTGTCTCTCTGTCTCTCTGTCTCTCTGTCTCTCTGTCTCTCTGTCTCTCTGTCTCTCTGTCTCTCTGTCTCTCTGTCTCTCTGTCTCTCTGTCTCTCTGTCTCTCTGTCTCTCTGTCTCTCTGTCTCTCTGTCTCTCTGTCTCTCTGTCTCTCTGTCTCTCTGTCTCTCTGTCTCTCTGTCTCTCTGTCTCTCTGTCTCTCTGTCTCTCTGTCTCTCTGTCTCTCTGTCTCTCTGTCTCTCTGTCTCTCTGTCTCTCTGTCTCTCTGTCTCTCTGTCTCTCTGTCTCTCTGTCTCTCTGTCTCTCTGTCTCTCTGTCTCTCTGTCTCTCTGTCTCTCTGTCTCTCTGTCTCTCTGTCTCTCTCTCTCTCTCTCTCTCTCTCTCTCTCTCTCTTCTCTCTCTCTCTCTCTCTCTCTCTCTCTCTCTCTCTCTCTCTCTCTCTCTCTCTCTCTCTCTGTCTCTCTCTCTCTCTCTCTCTCTCTCTCTCTCTCTCTCTCTCTCTCTGTCTCTCTGTCTCTCTGTCTCTCTGTCTCTCTGTCTCTCTGTCTCTCTGTCTCTCTCTCTCTCTCTGTCTCTCTGTCTCTCTGTCTCTCTGTCTCTCTGTCTCTCTGTCTCTCTGTCTCTCTGTCTCTCTGTCTCTCTGTCTCTCTGTCTCTCTGTCTCTCTGTCTCTCTCTCTCTCTCTGTCTCTCGTCTCTGTCTCTCTGTCTCTCTGTCTCTCTCTGTCTCTCTCTCTGTCTCTCTCTCAGTCTCTCTCTCGTCTCTCTCTCTGTCTCTCTCTCTGTCCTCCTCTCTCTCTGTCTCTCTGTCTCTCTCTCTCTCTCTCTCTCTCTCTCTCTCTCTCTCTCTCTCTCTCTCTCTCTCTCTCTCTCTCTCTCTCTCTCTCTCTCTCTCTCTCTCTGTCTCTCTGTCTCTCTGTCTCTCTGTCTCTCTGTCTCTCTGTCTCTCTGTCTCTCTGTCTCTCTGTCTCTCTGTCTCTCTGTCTCTCTGTCTCTCTCTCTCTCTGTCTCTCTCTCTCTCTGTCTCTCTCTCTCTCTGTCTCTCTGTCTCTCTGTCTCTCTGTCTCTCTGTCTCTCTGTCTCTCTGTCTCTCTCTCTGTCTCTCTGTCTCTCTGTCTCTCTGTCTCTCTGTCTCTCTGTCTCTCTGTCTCTCTGTCTCTCTGTCTCTCTGTCTCTCTGTCTCTCTGTCTCTCTGTCTCTCTGTCTCTCTGTCTCTCTGTCTCTCTGTCTCTCTGTCTCTCTGTCTCTCTGTCTCTCTGTCTCTCTGTCTCTCTGTCTCTCTGTCTCTCTGTCTCTCTGTCTCTCTGTCTCTCTGTCTCTCTGTCTCTCTGTCTCTCTGTCTCTCTGTCTCTCTGTCTCTCTGTCTCTCTGTCTCTCTGTCTCTCTGTCTCTCTGTCTCTCTGTCTCTCTGTCTCTCTGTCTCTCTGTCTCTCTGTCTCTCTGTCTCTCTGTCTCTCTGTCTCTCTGTCTCTCTGTCTCTCTGTCTCTCTGTCTCTCTGTCTCTCTGTCTCTCTGTCTCTCTGTCTCTCTGTCTCTCTGTCTCTCTGTCTCTCTGTCTCTCTGTCTCTCTGTCTCTCTGTCTCTCTGTCTCTCTGTCTCTCTGTCTCTCTGTCTCTCTGTCTCTCTGTCTCTCTGTCTCTCTGTCTCTCTGTCTCTCTGTCTCTCTGTCTCTCTGTCTCTCTGTCTCTCTGTCTCTCTGTCTCTCTGTCTCTCTGTCTCTCTGTCTCTCTGTCTCTCTGTCTCTCTGTCTCTCTGTCTCTCTGTCTCTCTGTCTCTCTGTCTCTCTGTCTCTCTGTCTCTCTGTCTCTCTGTCTCTCTGTCTCTCTGTCTCTCTGTCTCTCTGTCTCTCTGTCTCTCTGTCTCTCTGTCTCTCTGTCTCTCTGTCTCTCTGTCTCTCTGTCTCTCTGTCTCTCTGTCTCTCTGTCTCTCTGTCTCTCTGTCTCTCTGTCTCTCTGTCTCTCTGTCTCTCTGTCTCTCTGTCTCTCTGTCTCTCTGTCTCTCTGTCTCTCTGTCTCTCTGTCTCTCTGTCTCTCTGTCTCTCTGTCTCTCTGTCTCTCTGTCTCTCTGTCTCTCTGTCTCTCTGTCTCTCTGTCTCTCTGTCTCTCTGTCTCTCTGTCTCTCTGTCTCTCTGTCTCTCTGTCTCTCTGTCTCTCTGTCTCTCTGTCTCTCTGTCTCTCTGTCTCTCTGTCTCTCTGTCTCTCTGTCTCTCTGTCTCTCTGTCTCTCTGTCTCTCTGTCTCTCTGTCTCTCTGTCTCTCTGTCTCTCTGTCTCTCTGTCTCTCTGTCTCTCTGTCTCTCTGTCTCTCTGTCTCTCTGTCTCTCTGTCTCTCTGTCTCTCTGTCTCTCTGTCTCTCTGTCTCTCTGTCTCTCTGTCTCTCTGTCTCTCTGTCTCTCTGTCTCTCTGTCTCTCTGTCTCTCTGTCTCTCTGTCTCTCTGTCTCTCTGTCTCTCTGTCTCTCTGTCTCTCTGTCTCTCTGTCTCTCTGTCTCTCTGTCTCTCTGTCTCTCTGTCTCTCTGTCTCTCTGTCTCTCTGTCTCTCTGTCTCTCTGTCTCTCTGTCTCTCTGTCTCTCTGTCTCTCTGTCTCTCTGTCTCTCTGTCTCTCTGTCTCTCTGTCTCTCTGTCTCTCTGTCTCTCTGTCTCTCTGTCTCTCTGTCTCTCTGTCTCTCTGTCTCTCTGTCTCTCTGTCTCTCTGTCTCTCTGTCTCTCTGTCTCTCTGTCTCTCTGTCTCTCTGTCTCTCTGTCTCTCTGTCTCTCTGTCTCTCTGTCTCTCTGTCTCTCTGTCTCTCTGTCTCTCTGTCTCTCTGTCTCTCTGTCTCTCTGTCTCTCTGTCTCTCTGTCTCTCTGTCTCTCTGTCTCTCTGTCTCTCTGTCTCTCTGTCTCTCTGTCTCTCTGTCTCTCTGTCTCTCTGTCTCTCTGTCTCTCTGTCTCTCTGTCTCTCTGTCTCTCTGTCTCTCTGTCTCTCTGTCTCTCTGTCTCTCTGTCTCTCTGTCTCTCTGTCTCTCTGTCTCTCTGTCTCTCTGTCTCTCTGTCTCTCTGTCTCTCTGTCTCTCTGTCTCTCTGTCTCTCTGTCTCTCTGTCTCTCTGTCTCTCTGTCTCTCTGTCTCTCTGTCTCTCTGTCTCTCTGTCTCTCTGTCTCTCTGTCTCTCTGTCTCTCTGTCTCTCTGTCTCTCTGTCTCTCTGTCTCTCTGTCTCTCTGTCTCTCTGTCTCTCTGTCTCTCTGTCTCTCTGTCTCTCTGTCTCTCTGTCTCTCTGTCTCTCTGTCTCTCTGTCTCTCTGTCTCTCTGTCTCTCTGTCTCTCTGTCTCTCTGTCTCTCTGTCTCTCTGTCTCTCTGTCTCTCTGTCTCTCTGTCTCTCTGTCTCTCTGTCTCTCTGTCTCTCTGTCTCTCTGTCTCTCTGTCTCTCTGTCTCTCTGTCTCTCTGTCTCTCTGTCTCTCTGTCTCTCTGTCTCTCTGTCTCTCTGTCTCTCTGTCTCTCTGTCTCTCTGTCTCTCTGTCTCTCTGTCTCTCTGTCTCTCTGTCTCTCTGTCTCTCTGTCTCTCTGTCTCTCTGTCTCTCTGTCTCTCTGTCTCTCTGTCTCTCTGTCTCTCTGTCTCTCTGTCTCTCTGTCTCTCTGTCTCTCTGTCTCTCTGTCTCTCTGTCTCTCTGTCTCTCTGTCTCTCTGTCTCTCTGTCTCTCTGTCTCTCTGTCTCTCTGTCTCTCTGTCTCTCTGTCTCTCTGTCTCTCTGTCTCTCTGTCTCTCTGTCTCTCTGTCTCTCTGTCTCTCTGTCTCTCTGTCTCTCTGTCTCTCTGTCTCTCTGTCTCTCTGTCTCTCTGTCTCTCTGTCTCTCTGTCTCTCTGTCTCTCTGTCTCTCTGTCTCTCTGTCTCTCTGTCTCTCTGTCTCTCTGTCTCTCTGTCTCTCTGTCTCTCTGTCTCTCTGTCTCTCTGTCTCTCTGTCTCTCTGTCTCTCTGTCTCTCTGTCTCTCTGTCTCTCTGTCTCTCTGTCTCTCTGTCTCTCTGTCTCTCTGTCTCTCTGTCTCTCTGTCTCTCTGTCTCTCTGTCTCTCTGTCTCTCTGTCTCTCTGTCTCTCTGTCTCTCTGTCTCTCTGTCTCTCTGTCTCTCTGTCTCTCTGTCTCTCTGTCTCTCTGTCTCTCTGTCTCTCTGTCTCTCTGTCTCTCTGTCTCTCTGTCTCTCTGTCTCTCTGTCTCTCTGTCTCTCTGTCTCTCTGTCTCTCTGTCTCTCTGTCTCTCTGTCTCTCTGTCTCTCTGTCTCTCTGTCTCTCTGTCTCTCTGTCTCTCTGTCTCTCTGTCTCTCTGTCTCTCTGTCTCTCTGTCTCTCTGTCTCTCTGTCTCTCTGTCTCTCTGTCTCTCTGTCTCTCTGTCTCTCTGTCTCTCTGTCTCTCTGTCTCTCTGTCTCTCTGTCTCTCTGTCTCTCTGTCTCTCTGTCTCTCTGTCTCTCTGTCTCTCTGTCTCTCTGTCTCTCTGTCTCTCTGTCTCTCTGTCTCTCTGTCTCTCTGTCTCTCTGTCTCTCTGTCTCTCTGTCTCTCTGTCTCTCTGTCTCTCTGTCTCTCTGTCTCTCTGTCTCTCTGTCTCTCTGTCTCTCTGTCTCTCTGTCTCTCTGTCTCTCTGTCTCTCTGTCTCTCTGTCTCTCTGTCTCTCTGTCTCTCTGTCTCTCTGTCTCTCTGTCTCTCTGTCTCTCTGTCTCTCTGTCTCTCTGTCTCTCTGTCTCTCTGTCTCTCTGTCTCTCTGTCTCTCTGTCTCTCTGTCTCTCTGTCTCTCTGTCTCTCTGTCTCTCTGTCTCTCTGTCTCTCTGTCTCTCTGTCTCTCTGTCTCTCTGTCTCTCTGTCTCTCTGTCTCTCTGTCTCTCTGTCTCTCTGTCTCTCTGTCTCTCTGTCTCTCTGTCTCTCTGTCTCTCTGTCTCTCTGTCTCTCTGTCTCTCTGTCTCTCTGTCTCTCTGTCTCTCTGTCTCTCTGTCTCTCTGTCTCTCTGTCTCTCTGTCTCTCTGTCTCTCTGTCTCTCTGTCTCTCTGTCTCTCTGTCTCTCTGTCTCTCTGTCTCTCTGTCTCTCTGTCTCTCTGTCTCTCTGTCTCTCTGTCTCTCTGTCTCTCTGTCTCTCTGTCTCTCTGTCTCTCTGTCTCTCTGTCTCTCTGTCTCTCTGTCTCTCTGTCTCTCTGTCTCTCTGTCTCTCTGTCTCTCTGTCTCTCTGTCTCTCTGTCTCTCTGTCTCTCTGTCTCTCTGTCTCTCTGTCTCTCTGTCTCTCTGTCTCTCTGTCTCTCTGTCTCTCTGTCTCTCTCTCTCTCTCTCTCTCTCTCTCTCTCTCTCTCTCTCTCTCTCTCTCTCTCTCTCTCTCTCTCTCTCTCTCTCTCTCTCTCTGATTCACCGATGCTACGCACCACGGTTCAAGGTTAGGGACAAAAGTTCTGGAAAATTCCTGCAGGATTGCATCAGCGATGCTGCGCAATTCTGCTCGAGGTCAAACGGGCTGAGGGCTGACGTCCGAAACCTGCACGAACGTGTACGGGGCCCGTCGAAGCTTCTGGAAGGCTTTCCGGGGTGGGGGGGCAAGGGGCTGTCTCAAAACGTCGCCCGAGAGGACCGCCGGCTCTGGAAGCGATCCTTCGCGACTTAGCACGGACACGAACCGTCGAAGATTCCAGAATGTTCTAGAAGGTTCTAGAATGTTCTAGAAGGTTCTCGATCGTGCGTAATTCCTAGAATCGAGCGCAAAATTCCTGGAATGTGACGTAAAATTCCCGGAATCGAGCCAAAATTCTTGGAATCGAGGGGTTCTGATGACATCACTTCCGGAAATCGTAGAGCTCACGACGGCAACTTAGCACGGACACCCACCTTCGAAGGCTCTGGAGTGTCGGTATTATGTCGGTGCAGGAATCTGTATCCAGAACCGGCCCTGCTATACTACTATAATCGGGTCTCGAACCCGAGACTCTTGCAGACGTATGATATTTAATTACCGTGACGTACAGATTGGGAAAACTGTATTTCAGTTGTTATACACGTTTCGAGTTTGCTAGAGTACTCTGATACATACGCTCGACCAATCAAAAACGTGGATACTGTTCGGCGGCCCTCCGCTCAGGTGGCGCGTCGACAATAGAAAACATACGCTTTAAAGTGCCACCCGTTATAGTCCATGCGTCTCACGGAGCTCACGAATATCACGCGTAGTATATCTATATATACTCGACCAATCAAAAACGTGGGTACGGTTCGGCGGCCCTCCGCTCAGGTGGCGCGTTTACTCTCAAATAAAATTGGTTTCAAGAATATCGGCCCATTGGCAATCTCCCTATTCATCTCTGGTACAAGTAACGCGCTGTCCCCTCCGCCGACCCAGCTACGCTGTTGCCACGTCGCGAGCGTTCCCCCAACCACAAACCTCATACTATCGAAAATTTTAGAGTTTCGTCAAAATAAACATGGATCGAGATGGTCAAAAAATTTCATTTTTTTTGAGAATGTCTTTTAGAGTCTTTTAACTGTTAGCAAAGTTTCATGCATGTGTTAGACCTCCATCGATGTCAAAAAATTAATATAGGCCATGCGTCTATGCTTTGCGTATTAAAATCATCAATTTCAATGACATTTTTTACCAATTCCGGACGGCAAAACGATTTTTGCCTGAGGAGAAATATTTTTTTAATAATTCGAAGAATATTTGGTGAAAGTTTCAATCCTCTGTTGGATCTTTCATTTTACCGAACAACGTCCTTAACCTTTCTAGGTTGCCCAAACTTTATGTTAAGTTTATATATATTTTTTAAATTTGATCTATGACAGAATCGACTAATATTTTAAAAGCCCGCTCGTGCCGCGCGGCCGGCGATTTGAGCGATTGCGGGTCCTCTCTCGCTGAGGGGTCTGCTATTGCTGTTACTGCTGCCGCTGGTTCTTATAATCTTGTAAATACTTTTTTATTTGCAATCTTCAGTTCCAGCCCCTAGTGTAAACTCAATAAGATTTACTATGAGAAAATAATTAGCTCACTTCATTACCTGGAATCAATAATCTTGAGAAGCAAATATGGAAATGAGCATTATCTCTGTCTGTAATAATTGTTCGTCCACGTGGAGAAGGGTGTCTTATATGTAAAGTAAGCGAAACAACAATAGTAAGCAGTTGAATAAACGATCAAACTCTAGAAATACAACTTCCGAAATAAGTAAAACAAATAGATGTTTCTGGCGTCTGGCTAGTGCACCCGGTTACGAATCGGGAGATCTATGGTTCGAACCCCCTCTATGGAGAGCATTTTTTTACAAAAAAAAAATGTGCTTTTGCTAATTGGATTAACAGATTAAAAGTATATCCAATTAATTTATTTATCTTAGCACAATAAAGGCATAAACAACGACAACCTGCGGGCTTCCACATCACCCAAGAGGTGCCGCAGTCGATGCGTTCCCATTATTTAACGTAGCGGGTCCCCACTAGGCCTATACTACGATCGGCGATATTAACATTACATAACCGGTCCATTTAAGTAATTAAAGTATAAACGAATGGCAATAGGATATCAAAAGGTTTCGATTGGAAAATCTTAATAATATGAGTTCTGCATTCAAATATAAAGTTTCTTCATTGAAGACAATTACGACAATTATTTTACATTACATTTCACACAAACAAGACGCGTGTAAATATCTAAAAGTAAGAGAAATTGAGAAAAGGACAATTGGGAAGAATAGTATATCTGTCTATTGAGATCACGTACTGGCGACTCCAACACAACAGTCTAGGAATCTGACGGGTCGAATCTGAGCGGGCGTCTGCAACAATGTTGCTAACTATCGCGCGACTAGCAATACACATTGGGGCCTGCAGCGTCAGGTCGTTCACAGTCGTACAGGCAGCAGCATCATGGTAGGTAGTTCTTCAATAGTTATAAGGAAACAAGACGCAACACGTCTCATGTTTATTTTATTACTATGAAGAATATTGCGAGAGAGAATATTGTGAGTTAATAGATAATGATTTCCGATCCCGATGACAACCTTTTTTTTTAAATATTTTATATAAGCTTAAAATAAAGTTTGGGTAACCGCGAAAGTTTGAAAGAGAGGAACCTTGAAAAATAGTATAGGCCAATCGTAGTATAGGCCTACTGGGGACCCGCTACGTTAAATAATGGGAACGCATCGACTGCGGCACCTCTTGGGTGATGTGGAAGCCCGCAGGTTGTCGTTGTTTATGCCTTTATTGTAATAAGATAAATAAATTAATTGGATATATTCTTTAATCTGTTAATCCCATTTGCAAAAGTACATTTTTTTTTGTAAAAAGAAAATGCTCTCCATAGAGGGGTCTCGAACCACAGACCTCCAGATTCGTAACCGGGTGCACTAGCCAGACGCCAGAAACATCTATTTGTTCTACTTATTTCGGAAGTTGTATTTCTAGAGTTTAATCGTTTATTCAACTGCTTACTATTGTCGTTTCGCTTACTTTACATATAAGACACCCTTCTCCACGTGGACGAATAATTACAGACAGAGATAATGCTCATTTCCATATTTGCTTCTCAAGATTATTGATTCCAGGTAATGAAGTGAGCTAATTATTTTTTCATAGTAAATCTTATTGAGTTTACACTGGGGGCTGGAACTGAAGATTGCAAATAAAAAAGTATTTACAAGATTATAAGAACCAGCGGCAGCAGTAACAGCAATAGTAGACCCCTCAGGGAGAGAGGACCCGCAATCGCTCAAGTCGCCGGTCGCGCGGCACGAGCGGGCGTTTAAAATATTAGTAGATTCTGTCATAGATAAAAAAAAAAAAATATATATAAACTTAAAAAAAAATTTGGGCAACCTAAAAAGGTTAAAAGAGAGGAACCTTGAACAATTTTTGTAGTAAAATGAAAAAAAAAAAGATGAAAAAAGAGTTCTTCATGGGGGATCGAACCCGTAACCAGCAGCGTTCGGTTGGACGGAAAACCTTGCTGCCCCGCGTGTTTTTCAAGAACGGTTTGTGAGGGGCGGCAACCTTTAGTATGAGGTGTGTGGTTGGGGGAACGCTCGTGACGTGGCAACAGCGTAGCTGGGTAGGCGGAGGGGACAGCGCGTTACTTGACATACATAATACATATGCTGTTTGGCCGCTGAGCGTAATGGGGCAGTCCGATGTTGCCAGCTCGTTTACCGTATTAGTGTGTGCTTGTCGGTACACACCATTTGTGCGTGTGCGTAGACCAATCCGAAACAAAAGTTTGTACTGTTCGTCGTACTACGCGCAATGGCATTCATGCTAGCGGTACGGTATAACTTTTTGGTGAGATTGTCACCGAACAACGTCCTTAAAAGAGAGGAACCTTGAACAATGTTTGTAGTAAAATAAAAAAAAAAAAAGATGAAAAAAGAGTTCTTCATGGGGGATCGAACCCGTTACCAGCAGCGTTCGGTTGGACGGAAGACCTTGCTGCCCCGCGTGTTTCTCAAGAACGGTTTGTGAGGGCCGGCAACTTTCTCCCCACCACCGAGCAATCCATTCATTTTTGCTGACTACAATATCGGCTGGAACGATGATCATGGCCCGCGCGGCTACGCGAAATCTGTAACATCGACAGAGGCGATGATCACGAAATCCTACTCCCGGACTTGCCGCTATGATTTAGCGCCATGCTTTTGGTATCGCCTAAAACCGGAGCGTTGTGCATCTCCCCACTCATCTCTGTTAAGACTGTTTAACCCTTTCGCTACAGACACCGACTATAGTCGGCGGCCGCGAGACCACCTACGCTGACTTCGTTGGTAAAACAGAATCTACTATTTTGTTAATATGCAAATTTCCGAATACCCACAATATATTCATTTTTATGTTGCTTCCTCACAGAAGAAGCTATGTGACGGTGGAAAATTTTCATGTCGAGATTTTTATGCCACCATGTTTAGAATGTGCTAAAACGTTGAGAAAACACGTTTGGAGAAAATGTCCGGATGTGTGTGTGTGTGTGTGTGTGTGTGTGTAATGACCTCCCGAAATTCAAACGTGTATAACTCGAGAACCGTTTTAGCTACAGCCTCCAAATTTTGCAGGTATGTGAAGCTCTATAATCCCTTCGCTGACTAGAATTTTTGTTATGATTCAAGCGGTGGCTCAAAATTTATGTCATTTTCAAATTTCTAAAAAAAGGACGTTATCACTCTAGCGATCGCAAATTTTGTGATAATTGTCTAAATAGTTCTTGAGAAATAGATTTGTATTCAAAGTTGGTTGGTATTGCATTTGGACCGAATCGATCGAGAAGTTTTGATTTTTTGATATTTTGAACACTTGAACACCCTGAACTTCCACGTCTGACGCCTAGATGCAGGAAACTACGGAGCGGAACACCTGGACACCCTGGACTTCCACTTCCAACACCTGGACACAGGAAACTACGGAGCGGAATACCTGGACACCCTGGACTTCCACTTCCAACGCCTGGACACAGGAAACTACGGAGCGGAATACCTGGACACCCTGGACTTCCACATCCGACGCCTAGATGCAGGAAACTACGGAGCGGAATACCTGGACACCCTGGACTTCCACTTCCAACGCCTGGACACAGGAAACTACGGAGCGGAATACCTGGAGACCCTGGACTTCCACATCCGACGCCTAGATACAGGAAACTACGGAGCGGAACACCTGGACATCCTATATCTCTAAAAGCTGTGATGTAAAATACGAGAAACTATATCGAAGCACACACATACGTACACCCATACACGCGCGCTCCACATGAATGCTATTAAAAACTTAATATTTCTATACTGTTATGAAAGCACCCTTATACTATCTGAAAATTCGGTATGAACGGTAGCTTCACTTATAAAGTGTATTTGATTATGTTGTGTATTCGTAAATTACTACCACGATACAGAGTACAAATAGGTAAAGAAGGCACAGCAGTCAGCGCCATCTGTCTTGTAAAAAATGCGATGGACGTGCGAAGACGACGACGACGACGACGACGACGACGGAACTGAAATAAAATCATCTCGCTCGCCATCTCAATACGCCCTGATCTCGTATACTAATCGTATTGAACGTGGTGGCAATCAATTCAGGACCCTCAATTCCTATAGTGAATGTATTAATAACTTTTTCTCATGTATAGCGGTTAATAAGATATTTCGTTCCAAACACAGGTATAAGAGTTGACTCAAGTAAAGAGTCTCGGCGAGCTGTGCCCTGTACAGCCGGTTGCCTGTACTTGGCGCAAGACTCGACCGAGTCTCTTGATGAGCATTCGACGACATTGTACAACGAAATTCAAAACAAAAATGCATCGTAAACAAGCCAAATTATAAGTGGTGAGTAACAAAAAAACTGTACAATTTAAATTATAGATTTATAAATCCTGTATTAATTCATTTACTTTCCAGCATACTGGGCAAAGTGAACAAACGTATTTACGTTTTGTTCAGTGGTTTGGATTTGAATCGACTCGCATTGGCCGATGTCCCACTGGGGTAAATTTAGATTTTTCTATTGCATGACTTTTCGAATTACGAATTAGCTGGCATATTTATTTATTTTTTTATTCAATAGAATCCTTCAGGCCTGATGCGACGTGGATACGAGAAAACAAATTGAGAAGCGAATAGCGGAATTTCATTTAATTCAGGTATAGTCGCACTGATTCCAGCTTTGCCATTTAAAACGATTGTACAGTGTTTTAACATTTCTATATCTTTTAATGGTTTTAATAATAGAGCGATAGTTTATTTTTCGAAAAATCTAACAATTGGTTTTACGAAATTATTATTATTAGAAAGCTGAGAAAGAGAAAGAGAGAGCAACCGTTTACTTATTTTTATCTTTTTAAAGAGGATAACGATTAATGGATTTTTCAGGGGAAATTCGCTGACATGTATACGAGTCTGAGCGCAAATCCAAGTTATTTCGATGCCTACGATATGGGACTCCGTGAACTTGGCCGGCACACTTTGACTTTTTGAACTTTTTCTTTTGCAGATCGTTTGTAAGTCGATTGTAGGTATTTGTTGGATTAATTAAAACATTTGTCGGTTAACGGTTTATTAAAAAAATCAAAAATAAAAAAGTACGTGAAGTTGGCCGTAATTTTTTTATTTTTTCATCTGTCTTTGTTTTTCACATGGCCAATCGATGCGGAATCGTTTGTAGGTCACAAATAATCCAATTAGTATATTTGTTGGATCGCTATTTCAATAAAATAAGCAAAAAACTTATTCGGTGCATTGTAAGCGGGACGGTCATATGACCACAGGAAGTTTGCCGTAATTTTTTTAAATTTTTTATATTTATATTTTCTCTATCGCGAAAATAAAACTTCAATACAAAAACGTTTTAACTACATGAGCAAACTACAGGAAATTATTCCACTTCGATTTAGATATATAAACACCATTTGGATCAGATATACAGGGTGTTCCGAAACTACCTGACACGGTGGGTATGGCGGTGTTCCGGAGGCTTCACTGATTACGAAAATGACCTTCTTTTTGTCCGGAAGCTCTTAGTTTTTAAATGGGAGCAGGTCAAAGTTGACCAATCAAAGGGAGGCGTCAAGAGAAACGTAGGTACCTGCGAACTCTGAGGTTTCTTCCCTCGCTTTTATTTCTCGGTGGCTTCGGGCAGGATGACGTCAACCGAAACATGCCTATTGGAAACAAGAAACAAGCTACCGAGAAACAAAAGCAAGGGAAGAAAACTCAGAGTTCATGGGTGCCTACGTTTCTCTTGACGCCTCGTTCTGATTGGTCAACTTTGACCTGCACCCATTTAAAAACTAAGAGCTTCCGGACAAAAGGAAGGTCATTTTCGTGATCAGTGAAGTCTCCCGAACACCGCCATACCCACCGGGTCAGGTAGTTTCAGAACACCCTGTATAAACACGAATTTGGGTTGAATAAGTGTCATGCAATCATACGATCGTAACCTCAAAATCTAATAACGAGACAACGTGTTTTTTTTTGCAACTCGTAACTTCAAAACGACTACGCACAGGATTGCAATTAAACTACGAAAACTTATTACAATTTTCTGCCAAAATACACACATTTTCTTGCAGATATCAATTATCACTGCCGGCACCGAGAATCATCCAGTCATTTACATTTATTTTTCGCACCAGTTACCGACAAACGTTCTAATTACTTTATTTGTAACCTACAAACGATTTCGAATCGATTACGTACCAATTAAATAAACATTTATCATTAATTACGATTTTTGCGGTCAACTTCCCGTGGTCATATGGCCGTCCCGCGTAAAATGCACGAAATACGTTTTTTGCTTATTTTATTGAAATAACGACCCGACAAATATACTAACTGGATTATTTGTGACCTACAAACGATTCCGCATCGATTGGCCACGTGAAAAACAAAGATAGATGAAAAAATAAAAAAATGACGGCCAACTTCCCATACTTTTTTATTTTCTATTTTTTTAATAAACCGTTAACCGACAAATGTTTCAATTAATCCAACAAATACCTACAAACGACCTACAAACGATATGCAAAAGAAAAAGTTCAAAAAGTCAAAGTGTGCCGGCCAAGTTCACGGAGGTCGATACGGGTCACTTAAAACTCAAGGATTGCGCTGCTGTGATCAGAGATGAGTAGGGAGATTGCCAATGAGCCTGTTTTTGGTGGTCTCAATTTTTCTCTGGTTTCGGCGCGCCACCTTAGCGGAGGGCTTTCGAAGCAGTTCCACGTTTTTGATTGGTCATGTATATATAGTAATACTACGCGTGATAATCTGGAGCTGTGTTTTGGCGCGTCGACGCGCCACCTGAACGAGACTCTCGAACTAGTTCCACGTTTTTGATTGGTCAAATGAATTCGTGTGTTCCTCGAGATCCACGATTTTAAACCGGGTGAACACTCAAATAGGGAGACTTGTATCAACCCTTTCTTACTGCATATTACATAAATCGTAGTAATGAGGTAGTAAATTCTGCTGACGTTAATTCCCTTAACACGTTCACGCCGGCGTGACCCACCGGTGGGTCACACTGACTGTTCCGTGGGGCGATGTGCATCACAGGTGAGTCACTTGTTTTCAGAAAATAAGTCGTTAAAAAAATAAGTTTATTTTATTAAGCGTAAGGAGATAAGACAGTCCCGCCCACGCGAAAAAAACGTAAATGTTTTCCCCGGCGTGAACGTGTTAATGTCCATATGGAGCTTTGTACATAATAGAGTGAGCAAATAAAGATTTAAACAAACCCTTGAAAGTGGGTTACTACACAAATATAAATTTTACAATTTGTATAGCACAATGGCTCGATAACACACGTGCTTGGTGCTGAATTAACTTCCGAGAGTCTCGAGTTCGGAACTCACGTCTCAATCCCCCCTTTTTTTTTTAATTATCAACTATGCTTATTGGTCCACCTGGTTAACTGGAGATTCATTAAATATATGATTATATTAGCCAACAAATATTGTATTATATTACATCGTACACATGCAATAAATTGATACATCAAACAGCGAACGTTTCTTCTTCCCGAGAGCCTACCTGTGACAAACACCTATTATTGTTGCAGATCGACACTTTCTTTGATCGGATAGGAGACTGGGTGAAATAATTATCACCTTTTGTACTAATGCTGAACAATGTATTTATTTATCCTTGTACGTTGCGACACGTGCTGCTTTCTCCAACAGACACGGGAAGACTGATACGGGTCAGGAGCGCGCAGCAGACACGGCACGACCACAGTAGTCACTGCCACCAAGTGGCTCGACTGTCGCGCTCGACGGCGCGCCTCGAAGCTCCTCGCTCGCCAGACGCGCGAAATACAATTGCTATAATACCTATGTTACGCTGTTTCATGTTTTAATAGCATAAATAATATTCAGACGGATAAGGAAGGCATTACGAAAAATTACCAAAAACAAAATTGCACTTATAAATCTTGGGCATAAAATGATGACCATATCAAAATGAAATATAAAAATGAGATTTTTTTTTCCATTGCTGTCAATTTTTCACTTACATCTTCATGAGAGTCCGTGTCGCAACAAGTGAGGTTGCTCATTTCCACCAGCTATGGATTATCATATGTGAAGAACACGCATTGGGCGCGTTGGCAACGATTCAGCTTCGTAATCGTATTGTGCCAAGTTCGCGTCTAGAGACGAAAACTTTTTTTTCTTGATTTCTTTTTTGTTTAATTTGTTTGACCCGGTGTTGCATGGCTCGCATGGGAGGGCGAAGTTAAAAAATAATGCAGTCCTAAGCAAACTACACGCGAAATAAAATATGTGTAGTTCAAGACATTGCATATGCAGTTTTATAACAAATACTTTATGCAATAACATGTGCGCCTTGCTAGAGACTTCATTTTTTTCCATTTGTCAAAGAACACATGAAACTCGGGGATGAACTATAGCAATCGTAGAAAAGTAATAGTGAGCGGAACCTTTTCAAGAATACATTTGCCACGAACCCATGAAGGCATACAATGTTGCAAGCAAACTGAAAACATTCCCGCGGTTTCTGCTAGCCTTTTTCAGTTCTTTCTTCCAGTTTGAGAGTATCAGTTCGCTCTGCGTTTTCAAATATAGAGTGAATGAATATAAGCGTTTCAAGTATGGAACACAAAAATAAGAAAAGGAAAGGCAGTATGATTTTAAGAGTATAAAAGAATTTTTTGTTTAATTTTTTTTCGAACTGGTGGCGTACCCAATGAAACCCTCTTGTTCAGAACAGTGTTTTCCGGCCAGACAAATCACTCCTTGGAAATTTAACCCGAAACAAAAAAAAACAAACATTTTTCAGTTCTGTACAAGAATAGTTAGAGAAATACGTAGGGAAATTAAAAAATGTCGTGTTTTGTAAAAATGGCGCACGTCTAAAATCAAAGTTCTGATTAGACCTTCTGCAGCTATTGTTATATAGAATTGAAAATTATTTGGATTTTTGTTTCAGGTCAAACCCCCAAAAAGTAATTCGTCCAGCCGCAGAACACTGTTATGAACAAGAGATTTTGTTGAATAAGCTGCGAAGTCACCATTTTGAAAAAAAAATTGTAGTATACTCTTAAAATCAGGTACACTGAGCGTCATTAATGGGTCCACCTTGTTGACGTAGTGCAGTGAGGTAAGAGAGAAGACTGGGCGGTGCTTGCTCATCCATGCATTTCTTGCATGCTTGCTGGTCCATGCAGTTCTTGATATAAATTTGCGTTCATTATGCCAGTTATTAATCTCAAAACCAATGTAAACTTTCTATATAGAGCTTATTAACGATAACTCGTTAATAATAATCACGGTAAAATCTTAATAACAAACATATAATTTTAGGATACTATTAGCACGTTCAAAGTAAGTACTTTGGAATTACTGGCACGGACCCGCCAAGTAGTACTCGATAAGGAATCAGCTAAAGTTTTATTAATTATTAAATAATCATTAATTCATAATCAACTACGAGAAACAGTAGTAATGTAAAAGAGTAGTGAAAACGTTATAGGAAATTTTGAAAATACAATTAAAATGATGGGCCAGTGCTAGATCATATAATAGGCAAACACGTAGTGACTTATGTACTTGGCCTCAATAATCTGATATCAATACTTTTTATTAGAGGAATACACAGCACACCTGTACTTGGCGTAGTTTTTTACACGTAAGTGTTTTTTGGGGGATATCACAAGTTTTTGTTGTTCAACGGGACATAGCAGTATTAAGCACTGAAATCTATATTGTCACAGATATAAAATGTAAATGCAAGTAGTTACAGGCTACTCTGGAGAGTCATAACAAACCCCCCACCACTGTCCCCTATGAGTCATGGAGCGCGCCGCGCTGTGTCCCCCGCACTGCACTACGGCGCCACCCCGTCGCCCGTGTAGTCTGTTCTCCCCACCGCCACCCTACGCGGCACTCCCCCACCACGCGGGCCTGGTCCTAAGGCCCGAAACCCCCAGCAGCAGCGTTGCATGGCCCCAGGGGGCCTATTGCGGTCGGTAACTATGCACTGACCACCGGTCGGTAACTTTTTTTTAATTACCCTAAGGAGATAAGTGTACCCGCGGTAAAATAGAACACCGTATTTTGTAAGGCCCATTATGTATATTATAAAGCTGTAGCGCGTGATACATTTTCGATTATTACCGTATTGTTGACGCGAGTCTGCTTAAAGTCGTAAAAACGTATTCTGATTAATTGGTAAGACCTGGTCCACCGATGCCCAAGCCGCGTGGCTTTAAGAATGTTATGCTCAAGACATTCTCCGAACAATGACGTAATCAGGGTTCAGGTCGTCTTTGAAGAATGTCTTTATCTCAGTGAAAAGCCCTGCAGGTGTGCGGTAGCGTCGAATAACAAGGTACAGAGGAATACGCTTAATGCTTTATAAATTATTGAGAAGATATGGTGAGATGGAGGTGCAGGAAACAAACAAAAAACAGATTTTTTAAAAATAAAAATATATTATGCAAGAATCATCAAGCCTACAGGTTTATTAAGAAAATAAGCGTTATGCATGGTTGTTCTGGTCCTCCATGGTGCTTCGCACGAAGGACAGGTACTCGTGGTTATACAGGGACAACAGCTCCAACAATAGTTGATTAAGCGCCGATGACCACAGTCCTTTCTTCTCCAGAACCAACCGAAGATCACCCAATATGCTGTCCCTGGAGGAGGCGTCATCTCCGCGACGGTCGAGTTCCGCAATCAGCGTGTCTTTACAGTTCTTAGCACTGTCGGTAATCTCGCGTAGCTTGGTTATTTGCAAGGTTACGCAGCGCAGGACCCTCTGGAGATTAAGGTAGGACACCCTCTTCATCACAACCGTAGGTGTGTATGCCCTAGCTCTTTTAACACCCGAGCCATCGTTGTCCGTAGACACAGGGATTGCAGGTTTGATAATAATTGCCCGCTCACCGTATGAGTACGTGAAGACTATCTCATGAGTGGTCATGAGAATAGGACTGTTAAACGCCTCGGGTACCTCCTTGATGTTATCCTCGGCGGTGAAGAACTTGTCGATGACGGGGAAGTGGTCGGTGATGATGGCCCATTCGGTTGGTTCAAAATCCACGCCGGAATAATCTTGATTAACGATGCGTATTACAGGTGATAAGCTTCCCGAACGATTTAGAGAGAGGCCGGTGATCACTTGCTTCGAAAACGATCGGTTTAGACCGTACGCAGTGGGCAGCAGTACTTGCTGCTTGTACATGATTGTAGTAAATGCTATTATACGATCGGTGCGAGGGTCTGAGCAGTACTGTCTAAGGCGATATCTAAAAAGCAGGTCATCGAAACATTGGCGAACATGTCCCCCACCACCGCCACCATAGCCACACCCCGTTTTCATAGGATGCAGCGAACAAAGAGCTGTTGTGCCGTAACGTCTCGATAACGAAGGTGTTCGATAAGAGAGGTTAGGGCTAGGATATTTTTGGGATCGTTGCCGGTTAAGGAGTTAGAACTCGCGTGAATATAACAAAACTGTGAAGGTTTATTAAAATGATTAAGTGTGTGTACAGTATGTCGACGTACGTCGACCTGGAAAATATAGTCACCGTTAATTAAATTGACTATCTTCTATTTCGGGTCTACTCTCGAGACCACCTTATCCGTACGGATTCTAAACGTAGACTCCCGATTTTCGGATGTGCAGCCATAAGCTGGACTTCCGAAAAGTGATTATTGTGCGATTTTATTATTTCTTCATTTCGGTTGCCAGGCCGCCTTTAGTTCTGATTTAGCACATTGCTGCACGCGCGGACTACCAGGCCTGGCATATTTCTATGGGGTCAGGAGACTCCCAGCGCAACATCCCTCCCCCCTTAAAGAAAATCGCACAATTTCTACACGGCGTTCGCCTCGGGTGGTTACTATCTTAGTGGAGCACAGCTTCCCTGATTATTTTGGGTACAATCGGATACAATTCCCTTAATATTAGCAGGGGCGTCTGCCCGTAACATTGGTTCTGTCTTGCACGTCCTGGTCGGCCCAGCGAAAACGTCTGTCGCGTGCTCTATTTAACGCCGCTCTGAGGCTATCTGGCCTTGATTCCAGCGGTTCCAGCTAGATGTTCACCGCGGGTGAGACAGAGTTCGGCGTGAGAGCCGGTGCCGTTGGCGTCGAATTATGCTTACGCGTGTAACACATATACACGGCAAGACAAACCAATGCTATGGGCGCTATCGTACTTAATGAATAAAGCCCTAGATTATGATAATGTTGCTCCAGGTGTTGGTCATCATAGTCTAGGCTTTCCTTAATTTTAGACACTTGCGTCCCGAGGCGCGCTAACTCCTCCGGGTCCCGTAACACTTTAACTAGTTCCACTTTTCCGGTATCACTGGTCACTCGCGGGGGAATAACTTGGTCCATCTCAGATAGTGTGAGATTGAAGGGGGGCAAGTAATCCTCGTTGGCGACCTGGGTGATGCGTCGGATGGTTTGCAAGCTGAAACTACGGGCGGTTACCGTACATACGCCTACCAAAGCCAATATACCTATGTTCTTTAATACTTCGTGAGACGCGGGGTTTCCGTCGCAAGTAATACTGACTGGTACGTCGGTGGGCGCTACAAATAACCATTTACCTGGCTGATGCATCGTGATCATCAGTACATGGTCGAACCGGGTGACTCGCTTCGGGCAGTGAAGTCCGTTGTCAGTGTCTAATTTTGCAAACGTCAGCACCTCGCACGGTGCTGAGCTCCTCAGGGGAATAGACGGATGCAGGGGATTGAAAATGTACTTGTTAGAGAATTGTTTACAATTCCTCAGCTCCAGGCTGGTCATTCGCAGGAAGTTTCGATTTTCCTGGTCCACGATCACGAGGTCTTCGGAGGTGTCCAAGTAGTAATACGTTCCGTTCTCCGACCTCACTGGTATCGGGTGTACCTTGCTTACGCTGTACCTCTTCGGGCTTATCAACGGAAAGTCGAGTACGACGATGATGGCATTCCCTTGACTGAAGGCCTTCGTATCGGCCAGTTTCATTAGGGTGGCCGCTTGGTTTCGTTCGATTGGCACAGGGAACCCAGTTCCCGCTGGTAAGTGTGGCAGTGCATCCGTGAGGTATCCTATCAGTTTTCTCGGTGGTAGCACCGCTGCACTCACTTTGCCGCTCGAAATCTCAACTATTAGTCCAACTAAGTCTTTTACGTCGTGTCGTAGTGCCTCGACTATCACGCTTAGGGCGGTGAGGCCCTCATCCAGCCTTTGTTCCTTCATTATTATGCTCATGTCTGCCGTCAGTGTAAGGTTGACACGGGCGATGAGTTCTTGGAGAGCCAGTTCGTTGCTCTGCACGTTAGTGAAGGAGGCGTTGAAGAGGTGCAATGTGGACTCGACCACCTGTAATTGGCCTTTCATACTCTCCTTCAGCGTCCGCTGGTTGGAGCGTATGGCGGCAATTTCCTGGTTGATCCTTTCCGTGTCCGCGGCGTCCATGTTTCCTGTGATGGACTTTATGATCGAACCGAGCCCGTCGATCAATCCCCTGCGTTTGAGCGCTGAGTCCGGTTTCACGAGGTCGTGAACCGTTCCCATTAGTTGCTCTATTTTCCGCACCATCCTGGTCACGGAATCTGCGATGGCCGGACAGAGGGGGTCATGTCTTCCTTGTTTTTCACAGATGTCTAGTAGCAGTTGCAGGTTAGCGCTGACGTCGGCTTCCCGTTTCATGACGGCCGCGAGATCCATAGTAACGGCCAGTCGCCATGTGGCCTTGGTCTCCGAGAGGGTTCCGATTTCCTCGTAGTATATTCTGCAAGAGGAATACTGCGTTACTCGAAACTGGCTAAACCGTGAGATTGCCTATTCGGTTCAAATTCCCTCTTTTCTATAATTCCCCTTCTTTGCCGGTTTCGGTCACGGTAGGCTCTAGGCAGCTCATTCCGTTTCCGACTTTAGAGCGAAATGTATCGGGCAATAGTTTGCGACGAAAAAGATATGGGGCCTGCCGTTCTGCAGGAGGTGGTTAGTACTGGTTACTTTCTCTTTTCTTCGTGTGCGTGAAGTGGTTTGCCGCAAAAGTAATTTTTCTTTTTCTTCACGACGTGCATTTTACTCCTCAGGAACGACTAGTCATCCCGTCGAGGGTGGATCGGCGTAGTCCGGCGGAGAAGTTTGGCGTCCGGGTGCTCAGGGAGCTCCGCCGCCGGAGGTTCATGCACCGGCGGACGGTCGAGGCGCTTTGGGGGCTGGGGGTCTTCGCTGGCGATGAAGCCCCCCGGACTTCCTAGGGTTGATCCGGCTATTTGATGAAGGATGTCCGACTTGTGGATATGTGCGGCAGGTGTAGCCAATCAATAAATCCGTGCCTATACTTGAGTTACTGTGCCAAGTTTGTTATGCCCGTCCTGGAATATCTCCGTTCTATTCTTGCCCTGCTTTCTTTTAGTGCTCTGCGAAGTTCTTTAGGCGGTTCGCGTGAACTAACATGGTTTTCCGACCCATCTTGATAGTGTAGTTAACCGCTGAATTTCTCGCGATTACTTCGTACGGGCCTATCCACTTCGGGGTCAATTTAGCTGAACGCCCGCGCCGTACGGCTTCGTTGTGGAGTAGGACCCTATCTCCAATGCGGTATTCTTCAATTTTCGCGTTCGCGTCGTAGGTCAGTTTAGACCTTTCTTTGGCATAACGTACGTTAGCCCCGGCTACCGTCCATGCGGCGCGTAGCCTTTCCCTTAGTTCCTGCGCGTAGTCGTCTAGGGAGTAGGAGTTTCGCGGCTCCTGTTTCACCGCTGTCGGGAGCTCGGCTTCCCGACCGAACACTAGCGTATACGGCGACAATCCGGTCGCCGTATGAGGCGTAGTATTATAAGTGAACATCGCGTATCGTAGCCATTCGTCCCAATTTCCTTGATCCTCATCTATGTAGTTCTTAAGGTATTCCGCGAGCGTGCGATGCGATCGCTCCAATGCGCCGTTGCTTTCCGGATGGTATGCAGTAGTCTGGATCTTCTTAATTCTCAGCAACTTGCATACCTCCTTGAAGGTTGAACTCAGGAAATTCGTTCCTTTGTCGGAGAGTATCGAGTCTGGCGTTCCGTATCTGCAGATGATCTCTTCAACGAGGGCTTTCGCCACGGTTCTGGCTTCTTGGTTGGGAATGGCTACCGCCTCACTGTATTTAGTGAGGGCATCCTGGAAGGTAAGTATGTACTTGTTTCCGGATGCTGTCTCTGGCAACGGTCCTACTATGTCGACCGCTGCTTTTTCGAAGGCCCGTGCGGGTGTGTCCGTTATTATCATTGGGACCCTTCCTTTCTTACGCAGTTTATTCACCTGGCACTTACGGCACGTAGAGATGTAATCTTCCAATTCCTTTCGGATTCCTGGCCAGTCGTACTTCATTCGAATACGCTGTAGCGTCCTCTTGACGCCCTGGTGCCCTCCTAAAGGGGCATCGTGGTACTCCTTAATGATTTTCTCACGGTCTTCTACCGTGGGGCAGGTTACGCCGTTGCCATAGTCGAGTTCGTCGTTCGAACTGCTGTCCTCTTCTTGACAGGACGATGAGCCTTCGCTCTGCTCTTCCGAGCTTTTCTCCTTGCGGATTCCTGCGCTATCTCTGCCCCAACCGCACGGCTTTGTGCTGGGACGTTCAGAGTCCTTCGCGCTTTCTTCTGGCCCTAGGCTGCCGTTCGGCTCGGAGGTTTCCCTCGCCTTCTTCTGGGCCCTTGTCGTAGCGTAAATACGACTTAACGCGTCCGCGTTAGTGTTTCTTTTCCCTGCCTTGTACTCCACATCAAACTCATGTTCCGATAGTTTAATTCTCCATCGCATGAGTCGGGAGCCCGGGTCCTTTACTCCAAACAGCCAAGTCAGCGGCTGGTGATCCGTCACGACCTTGAACCGGGTGCCGTAGATATACGGTCGGAACTGTGCTATCGCCCATACGATGGCGAGTAGCTCCTTTTCGGTCGTGGTGTAATTCAGCTCCGCTTTAGATAGCGTTCGGCTTGCATAGCAGATTGGCAGGTCTTCTCCGACCTTGGCTTGAGACAAGATTGCGCCGATTGCCCTGTCGGACGCAT
This sequence comes from Cephus spinipes, assembly GCA_963971525.1. Classification (NCBI taxonomy): domain Eukaryota; kingdom Metazoa; phylum Arthropoda; class Insecta; order Hymenoptera; family Cephidae; genus Cephus; species Cephus spinipes. The sequence goes on from OZ020573.1 coordinate 19,662,922, forward strand.
CTGTTGTCACGATAAAAGGCTTCTCAAAATCCGGATATTGTAGTATCGGTGCGGAAGTCAGTGCCCGTTTCAATTCTTCAAACGCGGCATCTCGAATCGCAGTCCATTCAAACTTTGTGTCCTTTCGGATAAGTTCGGTTAGAGGCTTGGCGATTTTCGAAAAGTCCTTAATGAACTTCCGGTAGCATCCGGCCAAGCCCAAGAAGGACTGAACTCCCTTGACATCCTTTGGTACGGGGAATTCCTTTACCGCAGCGAGTTTCTCTGGATCCGCTCGCACACCTTCTTCCGAGATAATGTGGCCTAGGTAGTGCGTTTCCCTTCGTAGGAACTGGCACTTACCTGGTTGTATGGCCAGTTTGGCTTCCTTTAGGCGTTGGAACACCTCTCTCAGGCGAGCGTTGTGCTCGTCTAGATTCTTTCCGTACACCACTATGTCGTCTAGGTAGACGTAGCATTTTATCCCTTGGAGACCTGCTAGTACGGAGTTCATTAATCTCTGGAAGGTTGGGGGAGCATTTTTCAACCCGAAAGGCATTCGGTTGTACTCGAAATGCCCTTGCGGTGTAGAGAACGCCGTTTTCTCCTTGTCTTCGTTTGCCATCGGGATCTGATGGAATCCCGAGGCGAGATCCAAGGTTGAGAAATATCGTGCCTTTCCCAACTGGTCCAATATCTCGTTGATGTTGGGCAGTGGGTATGAGTCTCCTATGGTGGCTTCATTTAGCTTTCGAAAATCCACCACCACTCGCATGCGTCGCTCGCCCGTGGCATCGGGCTTCTTTGCTACTACTAGCAAAGGGGCATTCCACTGGCTCCTACTGGGCTGTATTATGCCGTCAGCCAGCATTTCCGCCGTTTGTTTTTCTACTTCTTTCTTGTGGACTTCGGGCAGGCGGTATGGGGGTACCTTAGTAGGTCTTACCCCTTCCTTTAGTGGAATCCGGTGTTCCACCATGTGTGTGCACGGGTGTTTGTCTCCTTGCAGGTGGAATATCTCCTCGTATTCGCTGATTAGTCCTGCAAGAGCCCTTTTCTCCTCGCTGTTGAGGTGTGCCAGATCGAGTTCACCCTGTAATCGCTCTATGCGTCTGGCACCTCTTTCCGTGCTTATAGCGCCTACGCGGAACGTCTCGGCCTTATAGCCTCCGTCTTCAGTGGGGGCATCCATCGGCTCGAGTTTCACGGTCGGGCGTTGCACCTCTGCTTCTAACTCGGTCATGTTGACCAAGCTCACTGGACAGCTGTTGCCCTTCGGCTTCGTCAGGCACGAGCCCATGATAACGCCCGTGCTGACTTCGGACTTTGCAAGTAGTCCGACGCTCCGGCTCGTAGTGGCTATGTAAGCGATTGTCTCGCTTCTAGGAGGAAGTTTCATGGTTGACTTCCCATTCATCAGAGGCATGCTATGGCCGTAGAGTTTAAAGGTTTCTCCGCTGATTATGTCCGCCTTGTGTCCTCTAATAAATTCCATTCCCAACAGGCCATTTACGGTCAGTGGTACATCATCTGGTACCACGTAAAACCAATGTTTCACATCTACTGCCGGGGTTTCAAGGACGACTTCTGCCTTGCACAAGGGCGTGAATTTCTCGCCTCCCACACCCTGCAGTTCTACCTCGCTGTCTTCGATGACCGTATTCGACTTCAGGCAGCTCTTTTTGATGATGCTGCACTGCGCTCCGATGTCGGCCTTCAGTGTCAACACTCCTCCGACTGCGTGTGGAGACACGATGTCGAAATCGCTTGCGGATGCGGAATTTGCAGGCAATGTTACCTGTAGTAGCTGCATCATCCTTTTCTGCGGTCTCTTTGTACCGAGGGTGTTGAGCCTCAAGGTACCTAAGGTTCGCTTGCCGGTATTGTCGTGGCTAGAGGAGGTTCGGTCGGAACTGGGCGCATTCCGTCTTTCAGCAACGTCTTGCCTGGGCGGATCTTGCTTCGTTCCTGATTCGTTCTCCTGTTTCTTTCTTAGCCTCTTCCGACACTCCTTCCAAGAGTGACCTTTGAGCTTGCAGTACGTACAGACGACATCAACCTGGTTGATTGCCTTGTTCGGTTGCGGTGCCGGTAAGCTGACGCGACCCGACTTGCGCCTGCAATCTCGTGCCATGTGCCCGGCGTTACCGCAATTGTAACAGGTTTTTCCCCCTGCGACTTGGCCCTGCATGGACCTTCTCGTGTTCTGGGGCTGTCCCGTTATGGTTCCTTTCGGTTGGACCATTCTGCTGATTTTGATAGCACCGGCGATCGATTCGTGTAAGGTTTTGTAGTTTCGCGAACGGACCAGAACTTGGACTTGCCAGTGCAATCCATTTTCGAAATTAGCCTGCGCACACTTGCGTGTGACGGCTTCCACCGATTGCGCGTGACTCTGGTCGGGTACCATATCACATAGCTTCTCTACTATATCTACGGTGATTCTTTCGGCTCTGGTCGCATACGCAGTGACATCTTCTCCGGGATTTTGCTTTAGGCTATTGAACTCCATTTGTAGGGCAGACAGTGATTTACGCTGCCCGTACAAGGCCTCTAGTTCGTATTTTAAATCGTCTAGGGTCTCGATCGTTTTGTTCTTTAGCTCCCTTGATGCCGTTCCGTTTAGCTTGCCGCAGAGCACCAGTTCTAGTAAAAGTTCCTGGTCTGCATCGGCAACCCTTCTAAATACGGTTTCGCATGACCTTATGAATCCGTCTAGCTCATTCGCGTCGCTTCCGTCGAATGTCTTTATGTTTTTTAACGCTAGCCCTATGTCTAGTCGTGGTGATCCGAGGGTGGCGGGGACGCTTCTTCTTTCTCTTACTGGTTCCGGCCGCCACCTCAAACTTGGCCTATTTCTTCGGTCCCGTCCGGGCTGTAGTCGTTCTAACTGTCTCGTGAGGGCACCAATCTGATCTTGGAGGGCTGTAATCAGTTCATACTCGTCCGCTCCTACCTCGTTGAGGGTTTGTGCCAGATCTCTTCTAGCGTTCGGAGTATGCTCCGACCGGCGTTCCCGCAGCTCAAAGACCTCGTCTTCTCGTCCTTCCCCATCGAGATACGTTCCCAGGTCAGCTGGGTCGTGGTTGGACGTCCTTAAGGGTCGTCTTTCGTGACTCCTTTGGGCTGCGTGAGGTGAAAGGCCTCGAGCCATAGTTACCGCATTTACGGGGTCTGATACGGCAGTCCGCCCGCGTAGACGCGCGATTTCCTCATTCACCATAGAGTCTGATATTCCCGCGGGAGGAGCCTGTCCTTTGTTAGCCATGTCACCTATTTGGTCTAAAAGAGTATCGTCGTAATCGTCAAAATCAATCGTAATCTTCGCGATACTACTCCGAATTGAGCGTTTAAGCTACTCGTGATAGCCGCCTGTCGACCCTCAGGTAAACGTCCTGACGGGGAGAGAGTCCGTAGCGCTCTCCTAGCTCTAAAAGTTATATCTCCGACCGCGGCTTCTAGTCCGGCTAAGACGTTGACGTTTTCCCTATCCAAAGGTGATTCAAACGAGCCTCCCCTACGTAAGGGTCGCGGCTCAGTATCGCGAGGCATGGACCGATTCGCGTAGGGGGTGTCAGGAGTATACCGTGACTAACAATTAGAGACTAATCCTACCTACTGGCTTTGGAAATTTTATAGGCTTTATAGATTGGTAACCGCCACTTACAGGATGAAGCTCCACTCCATGGCGTTGATCCTCTGGGATGACGTTGGTAGTCGTTGGGTTGGCTCGTACTCGTCCGGATCCCGGTAGCGGCGATGTCTGGATCCCGCTGTCAGTCGTAGACGTCCTTCCGGGCGTTGTTGACCCTTGGCGTGGTCTCGTGTGTCGGCCACGTTTGCTCGACTCTTCTTTGCAATAACGCCTACTGCGTAGCGTTTTGCAGTATGTTCCTCGACGTCTCTTGTCGAGTCCGATTTTATTCCTGATTCAACTACTGCGCGTTGAATCCTACCAGGCTATTTGTCCCAACGAATGTATGTCGGGTTCAGCTCTGGGTTTCGTTTACCGTTTCCGGTTGTTTCCCGTTCGGGCTGCTTGATCACTTCAGACACTTCGTTTCGCTAATTCACTTTGGCAATATCCCACCGCTGCCACCAAATTTGTTGTGCCGTAACGTCTCGATAACGAAGGTGTTCGATAAGAGAGGTTAGGGCTAGGATATTTTTGGGATCGTTGCCGGTTAAGGAGTTAGAACTCGCGTGAATATAACAAAACTGTGAAGGTTTATTAAAATGATTAAGTGTGTGTACAGTATGTCGACGTACGTCGACCTGGAAAATATAGTCACCGTTAATTAAATTGACTATCTTCTATTTCGGGTCTACTCTCGAGACCACCTTATCCGTACGGATTCTAAACGTAGACTCCCGATTTTCGGATGTGCAGCCATAAGCTGGACTTCCGAAAAGTGATTATTGTGCGATTTTATTATTTCTTCATTTCGGTTGCCAGGCCGCCTTTAGTTCTGACTTAGCACATTGCTGCACGCGCGGACTACCAGGCCTGGCATATTTCTATGGGGTCAGGAGACTCCCAGCGCAACAGAGCCTATGGCCATGATACTGCTGATATCGCAGAATGTATCAAAGATGACGAGATGCTGATATCCTATAGCGAGTGATTCACGTGAATCACTGTACTGCTGGGTGCATCTGCATCAGCGTTAAGATGATCCTGTGAAAAAGAAAACACGCAGCTGGGGCACGCGCTAGCAGGCAGCGATGTACAGTCTAAGAAAAGCAGTAGAATCATTACAGTGAAAAATTTACCGACAGCTACCGTAGAAAAAAAAATGGCTCGTTACGACGACGACGACGACGACAATGACTTTTTGAGGCATAGACGTATGCAGTGGGCGAAGACACGAGCCCTCTATCGGTACGCAAATCCCGAGTACGATCCAAAGAAAGAGGCCGTACGGGAGTGGTTGAGATTGGGCCATTTAACGGGTGTACCGCTAGCCTCAATATACATGACGAAACCGGGAGCACTGAACATTGAAGACCTAGGCGCCGATAACCCCGACATGGTCTGTCCTAAGGGTTGGCCGTCGGGTGTAAGACCCGTGATACTACCCGAACTGTCTATAGCAACGATACTGGATAAAGAACACCATGATTTCACACGCTGTAGCGTAACGCTGGGATTTATCTGCGATCAGCGTTCTAACGATAGCCCTTACGCGCAGCGCATATGTACCAATGAGTGGTTGGCGAAACATGAATGGTGCATGTCCGACGATAGTAATCCAAAATGCCGCATCACGTATCGGCGCCCTATGGCCAAATCAGAGCTAGCGATATTGAGGAAGAGGTGGGGCAGGCCCACACCGGAAGAACTACCGCGTCGTGCACCTATGCGTCTGGAGTCGCAGGCCTGGTTAGCGGCATCAAGAGACTCGGTCGAGTCTCGCGCCAAGTACAGGCAACCCGCCGTACGGGGCACGGCTCGCCGAGACTCTTTACTCGAAGCATCGCTTGTACCTGTGTTTCGACTCAAATATCTTATGAACGGCTGTATGTGAGAAAAATTTATTGATACATTCACTCTAGGAATCAAGGGTTCTGAATTGATTGCCACTAAATTCAATACGATTAGTATACGAGATCAGGGTGTATTGAGATGGCGAGCGAGATGATTTTATTTCAGGTCCGTCGTCGTCGTCGTCGTCGTCGTCGTCGTCATCGTCGTCGTCGTCTTCGCACGTCCATCGCATTTTTTACCCAACAGATGGCGCTGACTGCTGTGTCTTCATTACCTATTTGTACTCTGAATCACGGTCGTACATACAGGTCTTGCAACTCGCCCAATTTTCAGCGGTGGGGGTAGACGTAGTTTTGAAGCACGAAACATTTTAAATTTTAGTCACAAGCGTCGCTGTGATCGAGCGACTCCATGTCTATCTCACTCTACAGTCGGCTGTGGGAGAGAGAAATAAGAACAGGTCGCTTGATCGCAACGCCACTTGTGGCCATGAAGCGAAATGAAAAATGCTTCAAAAAGAAGACTACCCCCTCCAAGGGAGTTGCAAGACCTGTATGTACGACCGTGCTCTGAATGGTGTTAGTAATTTACGAATACACAACACAGTCAAATACACTTTATACGTGAAGCTACTGTTCATACCGAATTTCCAGTTAGTATAAGGGTGCTTTCACACCGTATACAATTATTAAGTTTTTAATAGCATTCATGTGGAGCGCGCGTGTATGGGTGTATGTATATGTGTGCTTCAACATAGTTCCTCGTATTTTAGGTGACAGTTTTTAGAGACACAGAATGTCCAGGTGTTTCTCTTCGTAATATCCTGTACCTAGGTGGCGGACGTGGAAGTCCAGGGTGTCCAGGTATTCCGCTTCGTAGTTTTCTGTATCTAGGTGTGGGATGTGGAAGTCCAGGGTGTCCAGGTATTCCGCTTCGTAGTTTCTTGTATCTAGGTACTGGATGTAGAAGTCCACGGTGTCCAGGTATTCCGCTACGTAGTTTCTTGTATCTAGGTACTGGATGTGGAATTCCAGGGTGTCCAGGTATTCCGCTTCGTAGTTTCTTGTATCTAGGTACTGGATGTGGAAGTCCAGGGTGTCCAGGTATTTCGCTTCGTAGTTTTCTGTGTCCAGGTGTCGGATGTGGAAGTTCAGGGTGTCCAGGTATTCCGCTTCGTAGTTTCTTGTATCTAGGTACTGGATGTGGAAGTCCACGGTGTCCAGGTATTCCGCTTCGTAGTTTTCTGTGTCCAGGTGTCGGATGTGGAAGTTCAGGGTGTCCAGGTATTCCGCTTCGTAGTTTCTTGTATCTAGGTACTGGATATGGAAGTCCAGGGTGTCCAGGTATTCCGCTTCGTAGTTTTCTGTGTCCAGGTGTCGGATGTGGAAGTCCAGGGTGTCCAGGTATTCCGCTTCGTAGTTTCTTGTATCTAGGTACTGGATGTGGAAGTCTAGGGTGTCCAGGTATTTTGCTTCGTAGTTTTCTGTGTCCAGGTGTCGGATGTGGAAGTTCAGGGTGTCCAAGTATTCCGCTTCGTAGTTTCTTGTATCTAGGTACTGGATGTGGAAGTCCAGGGTGTCCAGATATTCAGCTTCGTAGTTTTCTGTGTCCAGGTGTCGGATGTGGAAGTCCAGGGTGTCCAGGTATTCCGCTTCGTAGTTTCTTGTATCTAGGTACTGGATGTGGAAGTCCAGGGTGTCCAGGTAGTCCGCTTCGTAGTTTTCTGTATCTAGGTGTCGGATGTGGAAGTCCAGGGTGTCCAGGTATTCCGCTTCGTAGTTTCTTGTATCTAGGTACTGGATGTGGAAGTCCAGGGTGTCCAGGTAGTCCGCTTCGTAGTTTTCTGTATCTAGGTGTCGGATGTGGAAGTTCAGGGTGTCTAGGTGTTCCGCTCCGTAGTTTTCTGTATCTAGGTGTCGGATGTGGAAGTACAGGGTGTCCAGGTATTCCGCTTCGTAGTTTTCTGTATCTAGGTGTTGGATGTGGAAGTTCAGTGTGTCCAGGTGTTCCGCTCCATAGTTTCTTGTATCTAGGTGTCGGACGTAGAAGTCCAGAAAAGTGTGCAACAAGCTTTGGCGCTTCGCTCAAACTATAGTATCCTCTTTGATGTTCGCACGGCCTGAGGTACAAGGCCTGAAATAATCCAGCACACTCTCCTCTCTTACGTTTACCACACGGCTTCAACAATCTGGACACCATTAACGACGCTTATATGCATTGAAGATTACATTTTCTTTAAAAATTTGTATATGTCTTTATGCATTTCTAGAAAAAGGGACTTACACATTAAATTTATATGCCATTAAACATTTTCGACACCGCTATATATTTTTCTGATTAGCAACATCATAATGCATTTACATTTTATATCTGTGACAATATAGATTTCAGTGCTTAATACTTCTATTTCCCGTTGGACAACAAAAACTTGTGATATCCCCCAAAAAACACTTACGTGTAAAAAACTACGCCAAGTACAAGTGTGCTGTGTATTCCTCTAATAAAAAGTATTGATATCAGATTATTGAGGCCAAGTACTTAAGTCACTACATGTTTGCCTATTATATGATCTAGCACTGGCCCATCATTTTAATTGTATTTTCGAAATTTCCTATAACGTTTTCACTACTCTTTTACATTACTACTGTTTCTCGTAGTTGATTATGAATTAATGGTTATTTAATAATTAATCAAACTTTAGCTGATTCCTTATCGAGTACTACTTGGCGGGTCCGTGCCAGAAATTCCAAAGTACTTACTTTGAACGTACTAATAGTATCCTAAAATTATGTTTATTATTAAGATTTTACCGTGATTATTATTAACGAGTTATCGTTAATAAACTCTATATAGAAAGTTGACATTGGCTTTGAGTTTAATGACTGGCATTATGAATGCAAATTTATATCAAGAATTGCACGGACCCGCCAAGTAGTACTCGATAAGGAATCAGCTAAAGTTTGATTAATTATTAAATAACCATTAATTCATAATCAACTACGAGAAACAGTAGTAATGTAAAAGAGTAGTGAAAACGTTATAGGAAATTTCGAAAATACAATTAAAATGATGGGCCAATGCTAGATCATATAATAGGCAAACATGTAGTGACTTAAGTACTTGGCCTCAATAATCTGATATCAATACTTTTTATTAGAGGAATACACAGCACACCTGTACTTGGTGTGGTTTTTTACACGTAAGTGTTTTTTGGGGGATTCAATCATCTTGAGAGATTACGCGAAAGTTGCGTCACACTGTGGTGCTTGAGGGCTATGCGTGCATACGAGACAGCGCTACGTACTCTGGAGAAACGATGCAGTTTGACAGAGTTTATTGACGAATAACGATTCTATTATAAAGCCGTGCCATTTTTTGCTGATTCAGATGTATCGTATGGTATTGTTTTGAAATTAATATCGCCGTGACTGTAAGACGCCCGCGTACTAGACGTACCCTGTTTTAGTTCGTATCACGACGTCTTGGCAGATAGTCTGATAACTTACATCAATCACCAGCTCTAAGCAAAGAAAAAAAATGTCATCTTTGGGGAATATTCGCGATTGTATCCTCGATCTCGTCAGGACACGCCGCTTGAATACCCCTAGAAACCCGAGATTATTTTCACCGGGGTGGTGTCGCGAGTTAAGATATTTCGGTTTTCGCACGTTAACGCGTAGATTAAAAAGTGTGTTTGCCCATTGTTCTCTGCGCGTGCTAGCGAGGGGTCATGAAAGAGGATACTTCAAGAACGATCCGTACATACTCTCGCTAGCCGCAGAGTGTATCAACAAACGCGGAGTGCGCGATAGCCACATCACCAGGGCTATTATAACCGATCATCGGTTTCACGAAGGTATGTATCTGTCGCTTGCCAGCAATAGCTCCTACACAAATTGCCTTTTTTTAAAAAAAAAATAAATCAATTTTACAAGAATTGACGCGCTTTCATCACGAAGTCGTCCCCGAGGAGGAGGAGCAGTTGCTCCTAGGGTGCCTCGATCGTGTAGAGGAGGTTTACTCGGAGCCCCGCACCAGCACGGGGACAGTGATGCAACGTGCTAACGGTAAAACATACTTTTAAAAAAAAAAGATTACGGCTAATTTACGTTTTATTTTAAAAAAAGTGGCAGGGCCATCGACAGCGCTGGACATACAGGCGATGGAGGAAGAAGAAGAAGAGGACGAAGAATCGTTCCACGATACGTGGGGTATGCATTAAACAGCATCGGAAACAAACAGTATGAGCCGAATACTCTTTCTTTTGTGTTTAATAACAAAAAAATAATAAAAAACTCTTTTTCCAAACGCTAGATGCGGGCGCGCAATATCAGATCGGCGGGGGACCCCTTCTTCGGTCGCAGATTGATGACAACGAAGACGCCGACAACGAGGGAGTGAGCGATAACGACGTGTTACCACCAGGGCATAGGTTTACCGTACAAGCCGAAACGACGCGTCGCATAAATCGGTTCCGATTAGACGGCCGCGAAATAACAATGGCTATACGGAGGCCGCCCGAAGACCCTGATACAAATACAGTATCATGGTTACACGGGGCAGTCAGAGATATACACGCGTACCTCACAAGCTCGTGTAACGCGCGGGACTATATAGGTCTAACGATCAAATCCGACAGTTTTGCGTGTGGGGCAGCATGGGTGTCGTACAGACCGGCTCGAGAACTTCTCGAAAACGATGTGTGGGGTGTGATATCGCCCGTCGCACAAAGCGCCCAGGCATTCCAGATAGATAGGTCTTTTGTCATCGAGTCGTGTATAGTCGAAGTACCGCGGGGTACGGCGCGCGTGCAATTAGCGCACGAATTTGTAAAAAAACAATCTATACTGACCATAGCGAATAGCGATAACCTCTGTCTACCTAGATCGCTCGCTGCGGCGATGGTGCACGCTGAACGTGGGGAGGTGCGCTCTGGGGAGTTGCATGAGCGATGGAACGCGGTACGGTGTCAACGGGGTAAATTACAAAAACAATTAGCTCTCGAGCTTGTGACAAGCGCCCGTGTAGACATACCGCCTGATGGTTGCGGTATTCCGGAAATTGATAAATTTCAAAGGCACCTTGCTCCGGATGGTATAGCCATTGTTGTTTACGAGTTTGACAATATAGGCAGCGGCGAGAAACCACTGTACGACGGATCGCAGATAGTCGATAGCGCGTACGGTTCAGGGAAACCACGGCAAACGCTCCGCATTCTGTATTATAATAATTCGCAGCATTATCAACCTATTTTAAATATGCGGGGTGCGGTCGGTAGTCGTGGTTTTTGCATACCATGTAACAAATCTTACACGTACGAGGCAGAGCATAAGTGCTCCCACAAATGCGCTAGATGTTTCGGAAAACCGCCCTGCGATTCGGCTCTCCCCACATTGTATTGTCGCGAGTGCCATAGGTACTTTTTTGGTCAAATCTGTTTCGATAATCATAAAAATACGCTGATTACTAAACAGAAGGGTAAAGAAAAGAGCGTGTGCCAGGCCGTTCGCAGCTGTCCGCAGTGTCTTAGACCTCTTCAAGGAACCTCTCGTAAGCACTCTTGCGATAAGGTGTATTGCAGCGTCTGCAAGAGTGTTAATGACGTTGGACATCGGTGTTACGTCAGACCGGTAAAAAAGACTACCGCTGAAAAAAATATTCTGTACATCTTCTACGATTTTGAAACACAGCAGATACAGAAGCTGCCCGGTGACGACGCGGTGCGTATCCACACACCAATCTTGTGCGTCGTTCAGCAAGTGTGTACAGCATGCATAAATGATACAGATCTCGCGAGGGTATGCCCATCTTGCGGTGTACACGAGTACATCTTCGAAGAGGATCCCGTAAGGCAGTTTGTAGATTTCGCGTGCGATCCTAAAAGAAAATCGTTTCAGAGAGTGATCTGCGTGGCGCATAATGCCAAGGGTTTCGACGCGCAGTTTGTACTACGGTACACCGTGAAGCGTAGAAGAAAAAGCCTAAAGCCGCCGATGCTGCTACTCAGCGGTACGAGCATCATAATGATGAAGACGGGTCGTGTAACATTCATAGACAGTCTTAATTATTTTCATATGCCGCTGAGCGCACTACCGAAAGCCTTTGGCCTCGCGGATGCGGTCGGTTTGAAACAAAAGGGTGTCTTCCCGCATCTGTTCAATACACCTGAGAATCAGCATTATATCGGTCCGTTACCAGCGCTCGAGTTTTATTCGCCCGATACGATGTCGCCGGCTCAGCGTAATCAGTTTTTAGCATGGTACAACGAGCAGTGCTCTGCGGGATACGTATTTAACTTTCGAACCGAGTTTATAGATTACTGTAGATCAGACGTTACCATTCTCAGGCAGGCTTGCGTTTCTTTCCGCGAAATGTTTCTTCAACATGGCAGCGTTTGCCCTTTCTCGGAGAGCACAACCATAGCCTCGGCGTGTTCGAGAGTTTTTCGGAAAAACTTTTTGCGGGACGAACAGATAGCTATTTTACCACCGGGCGGGTACCGATACGGTGACAAACAATCGCGTAAGGCTGTCTTATGGCTTCTTTCGCTGGAGCATCGTTTGGGTTGTGCCATAGTTCACGCAGGGCGCACTCGGGAGTATCGTCTACCGGATGGTACACCCGTCGACGGTTACTACCTGGACACCACCACAGGTTCGCGACACGTATTCCAGTTTCAGGGTTGTTTCTGGCACAGTTGCCCAAAATGCTATCGTATAAACAGAGATAGTCATTTACACACGGGTGGATCCATGGACGCGCGCTTCGAGAGAACGCAGGCTACGAGCGATAAGATTCGGTATTTAGGTTACGAGCTGACGGAAATTTGGGAGTGCGAATTCGACCGCTGGATAAACGATTCTGAACAGGCCGCTTTATGTAGATTGCTGAATGAGAACCCGCTGGTATCGCAAGCACCGCTCGAACCCCGCGATGCTTTCTTCGGTGGCCGTACAGGGAATACCGTCAGTTTTTACGAAGTCGAGGGGTCTGAGAGGATACATTACGTAAATGTGTGCTCGCTCTACCCCTTCATTTCGAAAACGGGGAAATTCCCTGTAGGTCACCCTACGGTGTACGTGGGCGATGACTGCCGTGAATTAACGGGTGATCGGAACAACATCGATAACGTGGAGGGTTTGATTAAGTGTGTGGTGTTACCACCGCGAGATCTGTATCATCCCGTGTTACCGGTACGCATGCACGGTAAACTGCTCTTCGCCTTGTGTCGTTCCTGTGCAGAGGCCATGCTACAGGGGTCGTGTCCTCACGAGAGTCCCGCGGATAGAGTATTCGAAGGGACCTGGGTCGTGGACGAGGTCAAGCGCGCCGTACGTAAGGGGTATGAAATGACGCTGATACACGAAATATGGCAGTATGAGATTACTCAGTACGATCCGACGACACGGACGGGCGGTCACTTTGCCGATTACATAAACACGTTCCTAAAGATTAAGCAGGAAGCTAGCGGCTGGCCGCGCGAGTGTGGCGACGACGACGAGGCCAAAGAACTGTATATAGAGGAGTACGATCGGGTCGAGGGTATTCGTCTGGACCCTGGAAATATAAAATCAAATCCCGGTCTGCGGTCAGTCGCAAAATTATGTTTGAATTCCTTTTGGGGCAAGTTTGGGCAACGCGAAAATCTGCCAAAGACGGAAATTGTAACGACTCGTCAAAAGCTCGTGAGTCTGCTTACGTGTCCGGAGGTCGAGATTACAGGTATTCTGCCCGTAGATGACGAGCTGCTTTACGTCGGTACGCGTAGTACGAACGACGTGTTGATACCCACGGCATACACAAACGTTGTTATAGCTGCGTATACCACGGCTCAGGCGCGTCTGAAATTGTACGACTACCTCGAGGTATTAGATAGACGCGTTCTGTATTACGACACCGACTCGTGTATATACGTATCGGCTGGTCGTCACGCCGATAACGCTTACGAGCCGCCGCTCGGCAGTCTTTTGGGCGATTTAACGGATGAGCTGGAGTCGTACGGTGTTGATAGTTATATCACGTCTTTTGTCTCGGGAGGCCCGAAATTTTATGCGTACCGGGTGCGTAAGCCAGACGGTTCTTACGCTGAGGTCTGTAAGGTCGAAGGTATCACGATCGACTACGCGACGAGTCTGGCCATTAATTACAACTGGATACGCTCTTATGTAACATGAGAGACCAGCGAGCCTGTCGTTTTACACTATGACGCGATACGGCGTACACCGTTTCACGACGTAGTGACGCGTCTGGAATCAAAAACGTGTAAACCGACAGAGCTTCAAAAACGGCGACGCGACGGTCGTTTCGGATCTCTGCCCTACGGTTTTATGTAATTAATATTACAAGCAAAAACTTGTATAAATGTGTCGGAGAAAGGCTCCATCTTCGAACTTTCGACGAACTCGCGGTCACACAGAGCTCTTCTCTCAAATCAAAACTAAAAACTGACTCCCCCGTCAATCTATCCACCTTATATCCTCAAGGTCCCCACCCCTATCATTAGATTGGGTGTTTACATCCCACGACCGCGAGCACACCCGGTGTCCGTCAGGTAGCACCCCAAACCATATAGGGTCGGATCGCAAACACTCTCACCGAATAACAATAATAACAACAATAATAACACGCTACACTCCGACATGGCCATTCTGACGCTCACACGTCCTCGTGTGCCTGAAGAATTCGGCACCCGCGCCATATCAGACCGCACAAAAAAATCTCATTGCACAAATAATCCAAAATTCAAATTACAACTTAAACGGAGGCTTAATGCCTTACATCCTTGAATAGGGCCAGAATCGCCGTCCCCAGCATCAACGGATCAAACTTTCCGTCCAATACACCTCCCATGGCTCTTGCGGACGTACGCAACTATACCATGTACCCATGTACACCGTGGTCCCCTCCGGACCCAGGCCCCCGCCGCATTACCAGCTGCCCCTCGCTCCATGATCAAACCCATATGGGTTTGCACTTGCGATTACAGCGTGATACATGCAGTGCGACCTCCAGCCATTAGTGCTTTGCATCAGTACCTGCACTAGTGCCCTTTTCGTACTCGGCACTACTTTCGGTGCTCTCTTCACCGCATATATTCAGTTCATCGGGGACGCGATTGTCAGGCATCCTTTTCAAGTTTTCATGCGCGTACTTGTAAGTCCTCTTATTCATCAGTGATTTTAGGGTACATCGATCACCCTCAAGAACCTCTACTATTAGGAATGGACCCCTGAATTTGGGATCTAACTTGGTCTGATTTAGCGCAAATGTTCACCACCTTAGCTCTCGAAATGCTGAAACTACTTGATGTCATGCTAATATCAAAACCGCGGCTAAGGATCTCACGACTGATCATTATGTCATGCTTTAAATACTCGCTCGGTAAGATGTGGAACAAAACTTCCAGGATATAGCCGTTTATCGTTACCTCTGACGGTATCTGCATAGTAGTGTATACAGTAGAATTCCCGATACCCCTGAGCGCGATAACGTCGTTGATTCTCTTACCCCCAAATTTCGCGGCTATCGCTTCTTTTAACAGGGAACACTCAGCTCCCGAATCGAAACAAAATGAAAACGACTCACCGGATCATGCTAATACGCCTGTGGGTACAGCAACCGTACACAGGTCGATGTCGATCCCACTTCTGATGTCGGAGAAAGGCTCCATCTTCGAACTTTCGACGAACTCGCGGTCACACAGAGCTCTTCTCTCAAATCAAAACTAAAAACTGACTCCCCCGTCAATCTATCCACCTTATATCCTCAAGGTCCCCACCCCTATCATTAGATTGGGTGTTTACATCCCACGACCGCGAGCACACCCGGTGTCCGTCAGGTAGCACCCCAAACCGTATAGGGTCGGATCGCAAACACTCTCACCGAATAACAATAATAACAACAATAATAACACGCTACACTCCGACAAATGTATATACCCCGTCCGTAGAATAATAATAATAATAAACCATATTTATTTGAAAAAGAAAAAATCTCTTTATCGATCTATTCCCGAAGGCTCCACCAACCGGACCATGTTATTTATTTTTTCAGTGGCGCTTCGGACATGCTAGCCGTGCACTATGGCTAGCTATGCGGTTGCCACACATACATGCCGACTATTAGCTCACAGGTGCACGATGAGCTCACCCGGACGAGGGGCTAGCAACGTCACCGATAAGAGCTAGCAGGCGCGCGCGACGTCGCGAGCCTCACGCGTGTCGCGCGCCCGCCGCGGCCGGGGCCCCGCGATGGAAGGAGGGCGTGTGTAAAATCCAGCAGACTCTTTAACAGTATATTCGTAAAGAACACCGCCAAATAGCCTCATTTGGCATAATGGACACACGGTGGAAGCACGCCTGGACGTCGATGGTCTGTGGGCCAACGGGTTGCGGGAAGACGTTTTTCGTAAAGAAATTCCTACGGTTCATCGAGGACATGAGTGACGTGCGATTCGCGCGCGTTCTCTTTTACTATGCAGAGTGGCAGGAGGGGTACAGGGAGTACGGGAGCTCTATAGAGTTTCACGAGGGCCTACCGCAGAACGCCGATTACGGCAACGATCCACGCCCGAAACTCGTCATCATCGACGATCTCATGAGGGAATCGTCCAATAACACGGTGGTCGACCTTTTTACCAAAGGCAGCCATCATAAGAACATCAGTGTTATCTTCATTACGCAGAATCTCTTTCATCAGGGGCCCGGGCAGCGCGATATCTCGTTGAACGCCAACTACATCGTTGTGTTTAAAAATCCGCGCGACAGAGCGCAGATACAGCATCTGTCGAGACAGGTGTCGCCTGAAAATCCGCGCTTCGTGCAGGAAGTCTACCGCGATGCCACCGCCGAACCGCACGGCTATTTACTACTCGATTTGAAGCAATCGACGCCCGATAACTGCCGCTTTCGCACGTGCGTGTTTCCTTCGGACCCGTTCCACTACGTGTACGTACCGCGAAAGGGTATAAAGGGTGGGTACACCGATCGAGACGTACCAGTCATTCGGATGTAATGATATCCAGCGCACGCTGCTCTATAGGGCGGAAGCACGCCACAGTATTAAAGGCTATTTGCCACCTGGACAGCAAACAACGCAGCGCCTTGTTACGAGCGGCCGACCCACGCCTCGTCAACTGTATATGCGAATGCGCTCTGAATATCCTTCGCGGTAACGTACCTCTCAAGCCGACTCAGAAACGGCACTTACGAAAACACGCACCGCTGCTGAGACGTTTATCCAGACCGGGTTCAGCAGTCAAAACTAGACAGCGCCTTATCGTTCAGAGCGGCGGTTTTTTACCTCTTCTGCTAGCACCCATACTGGGCACCGTCATATCAAAACTCATAGGGGGAAGCGGATAGGATATACGCCGCGCAGAGCGAGATGGAGCATGCGAAAAAGATGGTTCTCATTCCTCATGAGAGCGTGAATACCGTGCACCAGCAGTACCACCGTGCAGCGCCTCATACGCATCAGCACAGTCAGGAGGGCATTGACACCGTTAACACCGTACAAACCCCTGGGACCCCCTTAAGCAGATTAGACGCGTCTATGAAGGAGATCCTACACTCGCCGAATTTCATTGACGAGCGCGAAAAGTGGAAGATGTACAATCAGGTGCTGCAGCGTTATCTACACTTTATCGAGGACCTGCGCAATAACGTCGACGAGGATAGGCGCACCGATAGCGATAGCAAGAAAAAAAATAACAATTCTGCGGAGGATAACGCCCGGAACCAGACCACCGATGCTGACGACGACGACATCATTGCCAGTGTACCCCAAAAGTACAGGACTAAGGCGCGGCTCTTACTAGGTAGGTTGCGTGGCACTGGCTTACCACACATTTCGTGGAGTAAACAGGGCGTTACGCGTATCGGCGGAGCCGTCGTGCAGGACGCCAACATCGTTGATTTAATCAATGACGCTATGCGTGAGAGAAAAACAGTTCCTCCGTACTGCTGGTATACCGCGTGAATTTATTGGCAATCAGCGCCTATGGAAGGAGGGGAGCAACACGACGCCTCTCAGTAATCAGCCACGGCGTCGTGTAACAATCGTACCGCGCCCAATTGACACGACTCAGAGCTCGTCCACGGAGGAGGAATTTGGCGAGGCGTTTCAGGAAGTGTTTAGAGACTCCGGGGAAGAAGAGGTCGTGGGGAAAAGACATACACGATCCGTGTCGGCTAGTACAGCCAACGATACCGAGAAAAAGAAAAGATTAGAATGGTTAAGGCTGCCGTGAACCAGAAGAAGAAGAAGGCGTGTAATGACAGTCTTCTGAGGCGTCTTTATTACACACCAGCAGAGCCGTCTTCGTACGCCGGTATCGGTAACCTCGAGCGATCGGTTAAGGGTAGGGTAAAGCGAGATTCCGTCGTACATTGGTTAGAGGCGCAGGACGCGTATACGCTACATAAGCCCGTACGTCGTACGTTTCAGCGCCGCTCCTACGCCGTCAGCAATATCGACGATGTTTGGGAGGCCGATCTTGTGGACCTTCGCTCGTTGAAGGAATACAACGATGGTCACTCGTATATCCATGTAATAATCGATGTACTCAGCAAATACGCTTGGGTCGAGCCTTTACGCGATAAGTCCGGTGCAACGGTAGCAGCGGCATTCCCGAGGGTTTTGACACGTAGTAAGAATACGATACCCGTGTACCTACAGACAGACAAAGGTAAAGAGTTTACCAATGGCGTATTGCAGCGTTTGCTCGAGGAGCTCGGCATAGGATTCCGCGTAGCGCGCAGCCCCGACGTAAAGGCAGCTGTCGTCGAACGCTACAACCGTACTCTGAAGGAGCGTATGT
The DNA here is from genome assembly GCA_963971525.1 of Cephus spinipes. Lineage (NCBI taxonomy): Eukaryota > Metazoa > Arthropoda > Insecta > Hymenoptera > Cephidae > Cephus > Cephus spinipes. The sequence continues at coordinate 19,681,209 of OZ020573.1, forward strand.
GGCGTTACTTTACACATAGAAACACGCGGCGGTACATAGATATTCTTCAGAGCCTCGTAGAATCGTACAACAGGACACGTCACTCTGCGATAAGAATGCGTCCAGTCGACGTAACCATGTATAATGCCGCTACGGCACGTATGAACCTGTCCATGCGATACGCCACAGCGAGCCCGCGTACCCCTAAATACGGTGTCGGTGACCTGGTACGCATCAGTAGCGCTAGGAACCCTTTTGCGAAAGATTACGAGGGGGGCTGGACTCGAGAGATTTTTAAAATCGTACGCCTAGGTACAACGAGAGAACCACCCGTCTACATCTTAGAAGATCTCGCCGGCGAGGAGATTGACGGTATTTTTTACGAGGAGGAGCTCGTTCGAGTCCGCAAGGACCTCGCAAAGGACACGTTTCTCGTCGATCGTGTTATAAAACGAAGCGGCCGTGGGAAAGCCCAAAAAGTACTGGTCAGCTGGGTCGGTTACCCCGAGAAATTTAATTCGTGGATACCGGCTGTCCGCTTAAAGAACAATGAAGGACCAATTTTATCTCGTTCTACCCAGTAACAGCAGTATGTCGTACTATCCCGAAAATAAAACTACCAGTTTTACCACGCATCTACCGCATCAGATCAATTTACACGGGGCATGGGCTGTTGCTCTGGTCGAAATACAGATCCCTATGACCTTTCTTCACGTGCCCGCAGCGCTGAAAGACTGGGATCACGTGGGCGTGGTCACCACCTGCACCAAACCGCGGAAGAACCACAAAGAACCGATAGTGGGTCTTATGATGACGAGTTCTAACGTGGCGCACGGTGTTTATGACGACGTAAAGACACTCGGTCACGAAATAAACGCTACCAGGGCTATGAAGGGCCGTCTGCAATTAGAGCTCTGTAGAGGCGGTTACGCTAGCGTATCGCTCATCTCTACCGATAACGATCTAGACGACCCACACGAACTGAGACTCTGCCGCTCTCTGGCGCGCATCCTAGGTTTTCCCGAATCGGTCGTGGTATCGAAAGCACAGCCCGTTGTGATGGCCGATCAGCCGATTAGCCTGATCAACGCCCTACCTAAGATGCTTTTTGTTTACACCGATGTCTGCGAGCCGTATATCACCGGAGACGTCCAAACACCCTTGCTTCGTGTGGTTCCCCTGCAAACGGATAACAAATACGCGTACGCAGCCATGAAAGTACTCTCGTTTTCACCGTTAAAGTATATACCGCTGCTCCGCACGACTTTTCAAACGATCGACATCGATATAAGAGATCAACTAGGCGAACCTATACCATTCGAATCAGGGACGCTCTCCGTAACACTACACTTTAAACGGCTAGACTGATGGCTCATTACACCGACTACTACGAGTCGCAGATCGGTGGGGGATATTCCACGAAATTTCGGGTATTCGCGGGGTCGCCTTATCAGCGAGGACATGGTATTGGTAGCTTTCTCGGTGGTCTGTTTCGGCGTGTGTTACCTTTGCTATCGAGAGGAGCCCGAGCCGTCGGTAAGGAGGCGGTGCGCGCGGGCATGAATATCTTGACGGACGTCAGTGAGCGCGGCGCTCCGCTGAAACAGGCGTTTCGCACCAGGGCCACCGAATCGGGTATGAATCTTAAACGTAAGGCGGAGGCGAAAATTTACGAGCTCATGAAAGGATCGGGCTATAAAGCTGTAAAACGACCACGCGGCGCCCACTCTATCATCGGCGTCGCTGGAAGGAGCATCGCCTCAAGAACTGCTAACAAGCGTAAGAGACGTACGGGGAAGAAGGCTGCTCCGCGTCGAAAAAAAAAGTAGTAAAAAAAATAAAGTCAAAAACTAAGAAACCCAAAAATCGTCGTAGGATCGCTAGTAAGAAAGTAAAGCGGAGTGTGCTGGATATCTTCTCCTAAACGCTACCTCTATCATGGCCTTTCTACACGCACACTCCTGCGAGTGTATGAAATCGGAGCTCGAGCTCTTTACACTGCCACCGACACAGACCACTATAGAGAGCGCGCAGTGGGTACACTACAAGCCCATCTCATCGCTGACCGATGACTCGCCCATTGAATTTGTCGTGCCGGGTAACGGCGACGAGTACCTCGATCTAGCACACACCATGCTGAGTTTACGCGTGCAGCTACGATCCAAGGATGCGTTAGCCCCTGACGCCCTGAGCAAAGCAGCCCCTGTTAACAATCTGCTACACTCGCTGTTCAATCAGGTGGACGTGTTTCTTAATCAGAAACTCGTATCACCGCCTAATAACGCGTACGCTTACAGGGCCTACATAGAGACGCTATTAAATTATGGGCCAGCCGCTAAGGGGTCCCACCTCTCGAGCGTGCTCTGGTACGACGACACGCCCGGTCATATGGACGATACAGCGGGCAAGAATATGGGTCTCTTGAATAGGCAGGCGTTCGTCGGTAAAGACAAGACTGTCGATCTGATTGGTCATTTACACTGCGATGTGTTTAACCAGGAAAAATTTTTATTAAATGGTGTTGAGCTCCGTTTACGCCTCGTACGCACGAGAGACGGTTTCTCCCTCATGGATCCAAAGAGCGAGTGTTCTTTACATATAACGGAGGCCACGCTCCTCGTTAGACGCGCCAAAATAAGCCCCGGTATTCTAATTGCTCATTCTAAAATGCTATCAAAGGCAACTGCAAAGTATCCGCTTACGCGTGTAGAGGTCAAGTCACTGACGATGCATGCCGGTTTGCACGGTGGCACTATGGACAACGTGATTCTCGGCCAATTACCTAAGCGTATTATAATAGGCTTCGTCGATAACAAGGCCTTCAATGGCAACTATCAACTCAACCCGTTCAATTTTAAAAACTATTGTATTAATTTCTTATCGCTGTACGTCGATGGTGTTCAAGTACCCTCGAAAGCACTGCAGACCGATTCCGGCAAAGCCGGTCTTTACGTGGACGCGTATCATACCCTCTTCAGTGGCACTGGTATACACTTCCTCAACGAGGGTAATTTGATATCTAGGAGCGCTTACGCAGACGGCTACTGCCTGTTCGTTTTCGATCTCACACACGATCTCTCGGCAAATAGCAACACCCACTGGAACCTGATCAAGCACGGTACTGTACGAATTGAGGTACGCTTCGACGAACCGCTGGCCACCACCGTGAACTGTATCGTTTACGCTGAGTAGGACAACATTCTGCAGATCGACGCCTCGCGGCAAATCGTCGTAGATTACGGCGGATAAGCAATCGAAGAAAATACATAGGTCAGCAGTTTAGGGTATGCGTCATCGTCTTTTTGTGCATTCGGTATCGCCCGTGATCGTCAGCATCGCCGTTAGTTTCTCGTTGAATGCCTTCGAGTTAGCACCGCAGCGATGGATTTCGTGATCGAGATTGAGTACTTCAAAGACTCCGAGGGACGTCTGGCGCCGAAGGAGATCGGCGTCGTGGCTGTGGAAAGAAAATACATAGGCCACTGGATCATTTCACCGCCCTACGATTTCGACGAATTGCCACCGACGATCAGAAGCGAGAACAACACCATGACCCGCTATCGACACGGTCTAGAGTGGTTCGACGGTGGTGTAACGTACAAACAGTTATACAACAATCTCCGAAATATTGCCGGTATTTCGCGGAGCATATACACGCGAGGTCCGGAGAGCGTACTTTTTATGCAGACCGTTATGGCAAGGGAAGTTATAAATTTGAATGAAACCCCCGATAACTCACCATACGAGGACTTCCCGCCGAATCGTGACCATTACGAGTGTATCGTTCACGCCTGTAAGGAGAGCCGAGGATCGTTCACCTGCGCTCTGAACAACGCATTGCGTCTTGAATTCTGGCTTTGAAATAACGGACCGCATATATGAACACGCTAGACCTTTACCTTGGCCTTCGCGGTATATCGGAGCATACGACGGGTGTCTACGCAGCTGATAGAATACCCCGAAGCTGGTCGAAACCCGCTGCGATTATCGCCAACACGGACGACCATACGAAGCCAGGAGCACATCGGGTTGCCATGTACGTGGACGCTGACGGAGACGGCTACTACTTTGACAGCTACGGATTACCACCGCTGAATCATCACCACGCATCGAGACTCCGACGGAACTGTCGATCTTTCCGATGCAACACCCAGCAGCTTCAGAGCGAGACGTCAACGGTGTGCGGCCAATTCTGTATGATGTTTCTACACTACCTCTCCTCAGGCTTCGGGATGCATGCCTTCCAGAATGTATTTAGTACTGATTTGCGGAAAAACGATAGAATTGCCCGAGAGTACTACGACGCTTTTGTGCGAAAGAAGCGTTTGGCTGATCGCCAGTATGCGCACGATAATAAGGTCTATGGTGACGGTGGCGGTGGTAGGATACAATATTCCCGGTGTAAATCTGGATACACGTGTTAAGATCTGTTTCATGAAAAAAGGTGCGTGGTCTGGGCATTTAATTATATAAATTAAAGATATAATTTTGCTAATTATTTTTTTATTATGGACTGTATATTAATATAATAACGATAATATATATATATAACGTAAATAATAATAATAATAATAATAGGCGTAGAGTATATATGTAAACAATTCATAATAATAGTAAGTATAGTGATAAAATTTAAAAAAATGGGAGTAATAATAACAACAACGATATATATAGCGTAAATAATGCTAAGCTAGGTTAGATATATAAGTAATGTAAGCAATTAATAATAATATGTATGTATGTAGGAAAATATATATATATAATATAAACCTATACTACTACTACTGCTACTATTATTCAAGAAATTAGGTTAACCTGCCCATACCCAAACCGCACCAGGGTGTCTCTAGTGGCCTCATAGATCAGGACACACCCTGGGCATGCGCCGGGTGCGTGCTCGAGCAACACACTCCGCTCACAGGTTGTGCACCGCGCCAAGTTGAAGACCATTGTAGTGTCAAGCAACAAATAGTGCAAGCTGTGGGGAGTGTATAACGCTTGCATGTCCGGTGGTAGCTCACTCACGCACCCGGCGCATAGCTCATCCCAGCGGTATGTATAGATGTAGCCGTAAAGGCAGAGGCCGTTATGTAGGGCCTCGAAGAATGCGTCGTCCGGCCTGGGCGACGGGGTGTCCCTATCGTCACCCACACCGTCGCCACCCCCTTCAAGTGCCATTCGCGGCGCCGTTTCTAGAAACAGGTGTAAAAAAAACGAGCGTAAGACTAAGGATTACAAAAAGTACATATATACATATATATTGTGAGGGGTAGGGTGGAATGATAGGGGCACCGAGAGTTGAAGAAAAATATAAAGTGAAATTTATTGCTAATACTAATTACAACTAGGAAAACCTTAACCTATTCGCGCACGTCTTAAGCTAGGGGTGTGGGATGGAGTGTGTGGTGTGTGTAGGGTAAGGGAAGTCTGTCTGTCTGTCGGTCTGTGTATTCGTTGCGGCCGTGATTTAGCGTGTCGTACTTGGGCCTGTGTGGGCGTCCATGTGGTCCAGGGATCCTATCTTCTCTCTCGTTACCGTTTCCACTCTCTTTCTCTCCTCTCGTCTCTCGTCCGCTTCTCTAGCCTCTCGTTCTCACTCGCTTTTCGCCCGGGTCCGATTCTCCTCCTTCGCTTTATCTCTCTCTCGTAGACACTCTATCGCAGCGTTTACTCGTCCTTCCGTACTTTCTACACGTGCGACGTCGAATGACCGGTCCCCGGCCGCTCGCGTATCTCCGTCACCACTCGGCTCGGTTCGGGATATTCCGCGGCGGCTCGGGGCCTTGCGTTCGGGTCGTGGCGAGGCAGGCGCCTCGTCACACTCCTCCCTCCCTGTGTGGGACGATTCCTATCGTCTGTTTGTATGTGTTTCTGTCCGCGATTGTGTTTCGTGTGAATGTGTGTTTGGTGTTGTTGTGTGTTTCCTTTTTCTTTTCTGTGTGGTTTGTATTTTGTGTTTCTTTCCTGTTCTTCTTGTTCCGATTTTCTTGCTTTCCTCCCTGTTTCTGTCTGTTTGTCTGTCTTTCTGTCTGGGATGGGGTTGGGGTTAGGGTGTTTTGGTTTGGGGTTATTAAATATCTATTTTCCATGTTATGTGCTTATTTTTCTTTTATTTTGACTTTTCTCTATATATGTTTCTGTTCTTATCCTACTTTACCCTATTTCTATTTTCTTATCTTACTTTGATCCTATTTCCTAATGTTCTTCTACTCTTTTCTTACTGTTTCTTATTTTCTCTCTTCTTATCCTAGTCTATTCCTATTTTTATTATGTTATACTATTCTTATTTACTGTTTGTTATTTTCTATTTTCTTATCCTATTCTATTTCTCTTATTTCCTCTTTTCCTATGTTATTGTACTCTTAATTTCTATTTTCTTATTCTATTTGCCCGTCTTCTCCAGTTTTTCTCTTTCTTCTTCTGTTAGTTTCGTTTGTGTGTGTCTTCCTATCCGTGTGTTTTGTCGTCTTAGTGTTGTCGTCGTTGTTCTGCTTCTCGGGGTTGTCTGTCTTTCTCTTGTTTCCACCTTTCCCTTTGGTGTTCTTAGTGTGTGGTGTTGCGTATTTTGTGTATTTCCAATTATTGGTGGTGTCATGTGGTGTTGTGGTTTCCTGTGTGGTGTGGCTGTGTGCTGTGTTGATTCGTTCTGTTTCTCCTCTTCTTTCTCCTCTTCTTCTTCCTCTGTCTCCCCCTGTTCCTCCTCCGTGTCTGTCTTTCTTGTTGGTGTTTTGAGTGTGTGGTATTGTAGGTTCCTGTACCATGTGTTCGAGTCCTGTCTTGTTTTGCTGTGTCCCTCCTTTTCTTCGTCCCTTGTCCATTTTATTTCCCTTTCCCTTTCCAACTTTCTTATTATTTCCCTGTTTCTTTGTTCTTCTTCTTTTTTCTTCCAGTACTTCCTTATTGTTTCCTTCAGTTCTTCTTGCTCTTTCTGTTTCCTTGCTTCCTGTTCCTTTTCTTTCGTTTCCCTTTTTTCCGTTTTTTGTCTCTGTACTGTCGGTCTGTATGTGCATGTCATGTCATGTTTGTGTATTTCTGTTCCTCTCACTAGTCCTTTACACCATCTGCATGTGATTGGTTTTTCTTGTGGCTGTACGTTCTGTCTCAATGTTGGTCCTGTACATAGTTGTACGTTCCGTTGTGCTTGTGTTGGTGTGCGTTGCTGTATGTTGCTTGTTACCGGGTGTCTTGGGTATAGGTACGGGTTCGGTGGTATGTTGGGTGTTGGTAGGAGTCCTTGTTTCTTGCTGTTTACTGGTGTGTGTGGCATTGGGTGTGGTGTGCGTCCGGTGTATAGTTGCGGGTTGGTTGGCCTGTTCGGTGTTGATTGGAGTCCTTGTCTATTGTTGTTTATGGTGGCTAATGTTTCTGGCATTGTATGTGGTGTGTGAAATATAACTGTTGCCTGTATTTCCGGTGTTATGTTGACTGTGACTGCTGCTGGTGTGCTTGTCTGTCGTCCTGTTCTCATGTCTCTCCTTTCCATGTTGTCTTCTTGTCCGTGTCTTGTTTGTTTCCTGTAATCATTTTTATCTGTATTCCCTCGTTTGTACTTCCCCTTGTCTGCGTGTTTCTTAGGCGTGTGTGTGTGTGTGTGTGTGTGCGTGTGTGCGCGCGCGCGCGTGTGTGTATATGCTATTACTTTAATCTGTGTTGTCTCTTTCGGGATTTGTTTCTCCCCTAATCTCTGTAATTTTTCTCTCTGCATTGTAGTTGGTTCCGATATCCCATAGCATCTTTCTTCGTGTCTTTCGTTCTGCTCTCTCTTTGTGTATCCTTCTGTGTTTGGTGGGGTGTTTGCTGTGTATTGGAGTCTCTTCCTTCTATTTTCTGGTGTGTTCGGGTATAAATTCGGGTTTGGTGGGATGTTTGGTGTTGGGAGTAGGACTTTCTTCCTGGTCACCTGTGCGTATGTTGGTTGTTGTGTATGTGTTCTTTCTTTCCTTTCGTCTTGTGCCTTTCTTCCTCCCATTGTATGTTTTATCTTCGGTTGGTCTTTAAATGTCCATGTTTCTTCCTCAAAGTCTGCTGTAATTCTTGCTTTCTTTATGAAGTCCATTCCTAATATACATTCCGTTGTTATGGCTGGTGTTACTTGTGCTATCATTTCTATCCTTTTATTTTCCATTTCGACTTCTATTTGTGTCGTTCCCATTATTTTGATTTCCTTTCCGTTAGCTACATGTGTTTTTCCTTGTGTATATGGGTTTCTTCTTATGTGTAGGTTTTTTAATTTTTGTATTCTTTCGTGTCCTATGTATGTGTTTGTTGACCCTGTGTCTACTAGTGCTCTTATCTCTATATTGTGTATTCGTATTCTTGCATGCCACTTCGAATCTGTGTCCCCTTCGCTTATTTGCGCAATTGGGTCTCTTTGTCTTTGGTCGGAAGCCAGGTCGACCCTTCTTACTGGTTTCCTTTCTCGTTTCCCTGGTTTTCCCTTTCCTTCGTTAATGCACAGTCCTTTCTAAGATGTCCCATTTTTCCGCATGCGTAGCATGGGCCTATGGTTCTCTGGGTATTCGTGTTTTCTGTTGTGTTGTTCCTTGGTTCCTGTGCTGTTCTGGGTTGTATGGGGTTTGCTTGATCGTATCTGGGGTTGTATGTGTTATTTTGTCGTGGTGTGTATGGTGTGTTGTATTGTGGTATGTGTGGTGTATTTCGTTGTGTTTCCTGCGCTTCTCTGGCTTGTTTTACTTTCTTTTTTTCTCTCTTCATTGCCTCTACTTCCTCTCCTGTTCTTTCTAGGTCCTCAAATGTTTTAATGTCTGTCCTCCTTATAAGTTGTTGATATTCTTCTGTAAGTCGCGCGTATGTTTTATCAATTTGTTTCTTTGTGTCGTATGGTGGGTCCAGCTTATTTAGCCATGTTCTATATTCTAGTATGAATTCTTCCACTGTTTGGTTTTCTCCTTGTACCAATTTCTTCAGTTGTTCCTTTATTCTTGCCCTATTTTCTGCTTTCATAAATTTGTTTTTGAACGCACTGGTGAAATCTATCCATTGGTTCCATCCGTTCTTGTTTAATCTGTACCAGTCGTATGCTTTGTCTTCCAAGAGTATTGGTAGTGCTTTAAATAATTCCGCATCCGTTATATCGTAGCTTTCTTGTAATTCCTTTGTCCGTTTCAAGAATTCCTCTGGTTTGTCTCCCTCTTTATTTGTGAATTTTATTTTCCAGTTTTGTATTATTTCCGTCGGGTGTCGTCTTTTCTGGCCACTATACATCATTGGTGTTTGCTGTGTTTGTAGCGGTGTATTTTGCCAAGGATTATATGCTATTGCGTTCATTTGTATTCCTCCTATTTGTTCTTCGCTTTGGTTCGTACTTATGTTCTGATGTGTGGTGTGTCTCGTTGGCGTGTCTTGTTGTTCCGTGTTCCTTGTGTTTATATCTTCTGTTCGTGTGCCTTGTTCTTCGTTTCGTCTTCTTCGCACTGTCTGTATTGCTTCTTGTTCCGTCGATCTTTCTAATGTTGCTGTTGGTAGGCATGAATATCCTAACACTACTAAGTTGCGCGAGTCGGAGTGCGGCGCTGCGCGCATTCTCCCACTCTAAGTCCTAGCTATCTCGTTACAAAAGAACGGACGTGTGGAGGGGAGTTCCGTTGTGACCATCAGCGCGTGCGGATGTCTATGCTTACCTGTGCTACTTACTATCGCAAAAGTCGCCGCCTTCATCGCTTTGTGGGCAGACTTCCTGCTTCTGAGCTCGTGGTTTAGGGCAAGGTACCATCCTTCCTTTATTTTCCTCATTCCTTTATTTTAAAATACTAAAATAACACATAGGTCCGGAACTCTAACCTACCGCAACTGCCGCCATTTTTTGGCGGCAACCACGTGTTAACCTCAAGTCCCGCTTGCTGCTTTATCAATAACTTATCATCACGCTTTCTTACGCCTTCTTATTGCTGTTTATTTGCCACTTTATCTATTTCTAATTTCTTTTTCACTCTTTTTCTCGTCCTTGACCCCCCCTATCGACGTGAGCGTCATAGGACAGTCCGGCCGCCCACGGCCGGACATGTCTCTTGTCGACATGGAGCTGGAGCTAGACCCGGGTCCGCCGCCTTCTCCAGGAACAGCGGTCTCTGAAACCGATAATGATATCTCTCAGGCTCTCTCTTCTTTGCAGAGTGAAGCTTTCCCGGCTGACTCTACAAACCCTCTAAATTCTCTACCTAGAAGTGACTTCCAGACAGTAGCTCGCAAGGGTAAGTCAAAACATAACCCTCTCAAGCGTAATAGTGAGGCTGTCCTTGATGAGGATGAATCTCTGAAGAACCCTAAAACAAAAATAGTCCCAGTCGTTGTAACCAGTCAGCCAGCTCAAACTAATGTGAGTGCGAAAAACACTGGTAATCCTCATGCAGCACCTACTGCCACAAACAGTCAATCCGTTCATCTGCCTGCTGAACATCCTCTCAGTCAAGCTCTGAAAAACAGGTATAGTAAAGATCACTATGGCCCTTATGTCTTGACCGTCCAGCCTCATAACCCCAGCTCGTCAACCAACTTGCATCCTTTGACTGTGGGTCGCAGTATCCACAGCTTGGTGGGTGACAAGTTGCAAGAAACAACTAGAACAGGGAAGAACCGCTTTAAAGTTAGAGTTAGCACTGCTGATGCAGCAAACAAATTGGTTTCAAATTCTAACCTTCAAAAATTTAACTTGATTGCTTTCATCCCGTCTAACCAGATAATGAAGCAGGGCATTATCCGCAATATCCCGACTGATCTCTCAACTGATGATATTGTTGCAGGTTCCTCAGCATCTGCAAAAATAGTTGCAGCAAAACGCTTTGATATAAAAACCATGGTTGATGGTACATCCAAATACATCCCTACTCGCACTCTGCTCATCACATTCGAGGGCCAATCTCTGCCCACTCACCTTTACTTGTTTAGTGTGCGATATGAGGTCAACCCCTTTGTTCCTTCCATTAGAATGTGCACCAATTGCCACCGTTTCGGTCACACCTCACAGGTCTGTCGCAGTCCCACACGTTGTATTCGTTGCGGCCAAGCATCACACCAGGACGCGTCCCAATGCCCAAAAGCTGAGGGCTCTTCTTCATGCTTAAATTGTGGTGGTGATCACCTACCCACAGACCCAGCTTGTCCTGAAAGATCTATCCAAAAGAAAATTCTCTTATTATCAGCTGACAGGAACATTCCAATCAAAGAGGCCGCCACCCTGATAAAACAAGGTGGCTCCTCCCCAGTGCCGCTCAACTCTACACACCCTCCTCGATTCGACTTTTCTGAATATCCCAGTCTTGGGGATATACCTTTAACAAACGCGGCAACAGCGTCTAACCACTCTCACTCTGCTACAAGGGCTCCAACCCCTTCCTATGCGTCAGCGTCCACGCTTCCTCTCAAGTCTTCAACACGTCGCTCCTCACTGCCAAATTCAGCTGTTAGGGCTTCCACTCCCAAACTAATTCGTGCTTCAACCTCGGCTGAACTCCCACACACGCAAGAACCTCGCATCCCATCTCGTAATGGTGTCGCCCTACGTTCCTGCACTCCTAGTCCTCTTCCGGACACCTCCAACGTTAACCCTGAATACATTGAAAACGCCATCTCCACTCTTGAATCTCTTCTTAGCTCAGCTACTCTCATCCTAGAACAATTTGCTCCTCAACTCCAACGCCTTGAAAAGTTGGACAACTTACTTGATAAACTCTCTAACATTGATTTCAGCAGTCTCACCTGCGTTCAACCGTGAAGCCCAGCATCCAATATCCTCCAATCCTCTACGACATTTCCATTTCCATTCCCCTCTTTCCACTCGCTCCTCTCCAATCCATTCCTACCATATCCTGCATGACAATCAAGGACTCCCTGAACATTCTACACTGGAACTGCCGTAGTCTTAGGAATAAAGTAGGGGATCTTTCCAACATCTCCTCAAACTATGACGTAATCATTCTTCTAGAAACCTGGCTTTCTCCAGGCAAATCCTTTTCCCTAAAAAATTTTAACATCATTAGAAAAGACAGGCCCTCCAACAAGGGTGGTGGCATAGTCATTTGTATCAGGAAACACTTAGCCTTTAAAAGAATCAATAATGTATTTTACAAACCTTATCACTTTGAGTCACTAGCTATTTCCATCTCTCTCTCCTCTAATCCCTTGACCATAGTCGCAGCCTATAGAATCCCCGGATCCTCATTTGGCTCCCACGCAAACGATTGGATGTACTTCTTTAATTCTCTTCCCAACCAAAATGTCTTCATAGGTGGCGACTTCAATTGCCACCACGAAGCCTGGGGCTCTCCCCACGCTTGCTCAACGGGCAACCTCCTTCACTCACACTTACTAAATGGCAATTTGGTTCTCTTAAATGATGGGTCACCAACTTTCCTCAACAGACCAGATCAACGACCCTCTTGTTTAGACTTAACTCTAGTTTCTGAAAACATCGCTCCCCTGTCCACATGGAAAGTTCTAAAAGATTCCCTGGGTAGTGATCACCTCCCCATCTCAACTTCACTCAATGTCCACACCCCAAATCACAACTTCTTTAACCACAAATTCAGACTCAAGAACATAGACTGGCCAACATTTACTACCAACCTTCGCGACTCTCAAATTTTCTCACCGTTTGGTCCCACATTTATGGCTCCACCTATAGCTGCACCTCCTCCTTCTTCTAGCCCTTGTTTACCACAGGACGCTTTAGGCAGATATGACACCATCGTTGACACCATCACCAACTCGGTTATTGAGGCTTGTCCCAACGCTATTCCTGACTCCAACTCTTCAACAAACCCAACGAGGAAAAAAGGCAATTCTCCTTGGTGGAATGCCAGCTGCGATGCGGCTGTCCGTTCCAGGAAGCAAGCCCTCTGTCACCTCCGCCGTTCATATAACCACGCGAACTTCTTAGCCTATAAAAAAGCAGACGCTTCAGCAAAACGCACCTTCGCGCTAGCTAAGAAAGAATCCTGGAGATCCTTCTGCGAATCGATATCACCCACCTCCTCCAGCTCTTCGGTCTGGAATCAAGTCAAAAGATATCGTCATAGGCAGCTCAATCCAGATCCACCTTGCTCATCGGACATCGAGGTCGTGAACAAGCTTCAAGAGTTAGCAGAGTTCATCTGCCCAAACTCAGTGCTTCACAACTGCTTCCCACCTGCACACCTCTTTAAAAAATCCCTCTTTCTTGAAGAACCCTTCACGATGACAGAACTTGAGCTTGCTATTGAAAGACTTAAGCGCAAGTCATCCCCGGGTCTTGACAGGATTAGCAATGACATCATTTACAGGTTACCTCACAATGTTCGCCTTGCTCTTCTAGCTGTCTTCAACGACTTTCTTAGAGTATCCATATTCCCTGAAAGATGGAACCAATTTCTTCTGTTCTTCATCCCCAAATCAACCCCAGGCAAATTTCGCCCTATAGCCTTAGCTTCATGCTTACTCAAATTGTTTGAACGTCTTCTCCTTGCCAGACTGTCGTGGTGGGTAGAACACCACTCTCTTCTTCCACCTTCACAATTCGGTTTTCGAAAAGCCAGATCCACCACCGATAATTTGGTCTTACTATCATCTGAAATCTATAATGGTTTCGCTGAAGATGAATTCACAGTCGCAGTCTTCGTTGACATCATGGGGGCGTTTGACGAAGTCATCCCTTCTATCCTAATCCAGGATTTGTGCTCCTTAGGCATTCCAGAATGTATTTGCAGGTTTATCTACCATATTATAGCTGAAAGAAACATATTTTTCAAAATTAACGGGAGTTTATGCGGCCCAAGGACATCCCATAAGGGCTTACCCCAAGGCCTTACTCTCAGCCCTATTCTCTTCTCTCTATACATAAGAGAACTTAACAATCACCTTCACCCACAATGCACTGCTACACAGTTTGCAGACGATGTCCTAATCCTGTCGAGATCCAAAAACTTAGCTGATTGCATCAACAACGTCCAATCCAGCGTCAACTCCATCTGTGCTTATCTGAGAAACAAGGGTTTGTTTATATCTCCCGCTAAAACTAAACTAGTCGTCTTTTCTAAGAGGAGAAAGGACTTCTCTGACTATTCTATTAGAATTGGTTCTGACCGGGTTTACGCTTCCAATGAGGCCAGGTACTTGGGCATGACCTTCGACAGAAAGCTGAACTGGAACTCCCATCTCAAATCTGTCATCAACAAATGCAATAGGTTGCTTAACATCTTCAAAGCCCTCAGAACCACATGGTGGGGCGCGCATCCTTCAACTCTTCTTATCCTATACAAATCCTTAATTAGAAGTGCAATAGAATATGGCTGTCAAGCTCTACTACCTTCTGATAATAGTGTCTTCACGAAGTTAAACAGAATCCAATATAGTGCCCTCCGGTTGGCACTAGGTCTTAGGATGTCCACCCCCATCCGCGTTCTGCTTGCTGAATCCAAAGAACCACCCTTACTTACTCGTTTCAAACAGCTTACAAAAAAGTACATATTAAAATGTCTATCTCACTCTAACCACCCAGTCATTCCGCTACTTTTAAACTTACTACACCTACCGTACAACTGCAGAACCTTCAAGATCAAGCAAAATTACAATCTCTATAAAGCCTTCTCTGCTGCCCGAAATCACACCGGCATAATCTATAACTCCCCTAGCCCTCTTCCATACCACTTTGACTATGCGGTTCAGCTCTTCTCTCCAGAAATCAGTTTGCTGGAAGGTCTGTCCATCCAGAACTCCAAAGACCCGCCAATTGAATTCAACAGTTGTTTCAATCAAGCCCTTCATTCATCCCACTGCTTCTTCACTGATGGTTCAAAAACCCCAAGCAGCCCTCATACTGGCCTCAGTGTCTTCTGCCCTTCTTTAGGCATATACTTCCAGGGCAAAATTGATTGCCATGCCTCAATTTTTTCCGCAGAAGCCTTTGCAATTCTCCACGCGGTGTACTTCATCCTAGACAAAAAGCTACCTTCGTCGGCCATCTTCTCGGACTCTCAGAGTGTCTTAAATGCTCTCCAATCGTTTAGGCTTGAACAGTCCCACTCGTATATCAACTACCTCATCAAGGAAAAACTCAGGCAAGCCTCTTTAAATAATCAATTTGTTCGCATCTTTTGGATACCGGGCCACTCAAACCTCCAGGGAAATGAGACGGCAGACCTCCTTGCCAAACAAGCCATCACTGTTGGCACTTTCTTGAATCACAGTCTTCCATACACTGATCTTCTCTCTACGGTCTCCACTTGGGCATCAAAATCCTGCTTGGCATTCTACTCCAATCACCAAGACGGAAAGGGCCTCTTCTATTTCGATCATTGTTATTCTATATCTAAATCACCCTGGTTCTTTAACGTAAAACTTAACCGCTCTATTATAACTACCTTCAACAGAATCAGATCGAATCATCACTCTCTGGCCGAAAGTCTTTTCCGGAAAAACATCATAGGCTCCGACCTGTGTCCGTGCGGGGACGGCTCCGAAACGGTTGACCATGTTCTATGGCGCTGTTGCCGTTTTTCGCACCTTAGGCCTGGTCTCCTCCTCTCCATTCGCAAAGCTAAGCTTCCAATTACTTATTCGATTGCTTCTTACCTTAAATCAATGCATCCCAAGATACTAAAAATCTTACACCGCTTCTTCACTGACGCCAACTTATCCATTTAAATTAACCTACCCTTGCTCAAAGTCACTATAAAACTGTCATAATTATACAACTTTCTTTCTAATGCTTGCCTTAAGCTGTCGCCTATACTCGCTTGCTTTCTTGCTCTAATAATATCGCTCCAATCCCATTCCCAACTACTCCCTTCTCCACTGGCTCCCTTGCCTGAGACTTCCTCACAAGGGGGGTCTGTGAGCCTTCGGCTCTGGTCGCTTGGAGCGCCTCGGTGACTTGTCACCGTGGCATTCCTCACTGTGTTCCAGATCGCCGTGGGATATCACGTCAGACGCCCTCCTGTAGTACATATATATGTCGGAGACTGAATACCTGTCGTTCAAATGTAGCGACACCTAGATTATAGAAGCGTCAAGCTATGAACAGCTTGGGCATGGATGCCGGAATCGGTTGCGTTCGCACTAATAGGTTGGACAATTGGAGCCGTGTAGCCAATCAGAGGTCCCAAAACATTACCGTATAAGAAAGCCGGGGGCGGGAAAAAGGGCAGTTGAGGGTGAGACTCGAGAGTGAAAGTGCGAACGTTATCGGTGACCGCAAACTTGCCGCGCTTCATACATCATAGTTCTAGTTAGGGTTGTGTGAATTATTGGAGTATTCGTCATGAACGACGATCGAGAACACCCAGATAGCGGGCCCAAATCCACTAAATCCGATATCAGAAGTGGGATCGACATCGACCTGTGTACGGTTGCTGTACCCACAGGCGTATTATCATGATCCGGTGAGTCATTTTCATTTTGTTTTGATTCGGGAGCTGAGTGTTCCCTGTTAAAAGAAGCGATAGTCGCGAAATTTGGGGGTAAGAGCACTTACAAATACGCGCACGACAGGTTGAGATCGGTGCCTGTTAAAATTTCCCTGACGAGAACGATTTGACCGGTAATGACTTGGATGGCTCTCACAAAGATTTGTTGTAGATTTGTAGTACTGATCGGAACTCATCGTTTAATAATCAATGGTTGTTTTTTTTGTTGTTTAATGATGCTTAATGTTGTGCTAACCTTGGCCATTAAACTCGGAATAAATTAACATTCGGAACCTCATAATTCCGGGGCAGTGTGTTTTTGTTTGCTGGATGGAGGCAAACGTGTGTTTATTGCCGGATAGAGGCAAGTGTGTTTTTGTTTGCTGGATGGAGGCAAACGTGTGTTGATTGCCGGATAGAGGCAAGTGTGTTTTGTTTGCTGGATGGAGGCAAATGTGTTTTGTTTGCTGGATGGAGGCAAACGTGTGGTTATTGTCGGTTGAAGACAAATGTGTGATTATTGCCGGATAGAGGCAATCTTATGTTGTTTTCAAGATTTCTTTTCATTGAAATGAGCATTATTAAGTTTAGAGTTGCTGTAGAGGTTTGTTCGTTGAGTTCTGATGAGGTACGCGTCGTACGATGTAAAGATTGAACTTTCATAAAAGCCGTGGACTTGTAAGAACTGTGTTAAGAGGCCTGGGTCAGGGTGACCGAACCTTAAAACAAGTTACTGTTCAAAGAATTTCTTTTTCTAGGGTTTTCACACGAGGACGTGTGAGGCGTCAGGATGGCCGTGTCGGAGACTGAATACCTGTCGTTCAAATGTAGCGACACCTAGATTATAGAAGCGTCAAGCTATGAACAGCTTGGGCATGGATGCCGGAATCGGTTGCGTTCGCACTAATAGGTTGGACAATTGGAGCCGTGTAGCCAATCAGAGGTCCCAAAACATTACCGTATAAGAAAGCCGGGGGCGGGAAAAAGGGCAGTTGAGGGTGAGACTCGAGAGTGAAAGTGCGAACGTTATCGGTGACCGCAAACTTGCCGCGCTTCATACATCATAGTTCTAGTTAGGGTTGTGTGAATTATTGGAGTATTCGTCATGAACGACGATCGAGAACACCCAGATAGCGGGCCCAAATCCACTAAATCCGATATATATATATTATTAAAAACCTGTGGCCGCTTGTAAAGGTTAACTCCCAACTGGTGCCAACATTATAAAGAAGAAGAAGAACGGACGTGTGCACGAAGCACACATGTGTACTACAGTGAGAACCAAATATATATACTTTTATTCAATTAATAAAAACCAAGAAAAGAAGTCATTATTGCGTTATTCAACCTCTTATCCAACATGGTAGCAGAGCGTGGTTGTAAAAATTAAGAGGTCCGTGGTTGTAAAAATTAAGAGGTCCGTGGTTAGGAAGCCAAAAAGTTCAAAGTTGAAAAGATTAAGTGGAACGTAATAAGAACCGAAAAATATTGCCAAAAAGTGACAGTAAAAGTTGTTAACTAGTAAACTGTAAAAACATTTATGAAGAATCATTACGGAAGAAGTGCGATGTTGATAGATTAAAAATAGTCAAGTGTGACACGAGGCAGAAGAGAGCACGTGGCGGACGTATAGGTTAAACATACGTGTATGGAAGACGAGCAAAGGCTAGTGTTCGCAAAAGGTGTTCTCGATAAAGAAAGCAGATATAAATACAGGAAGATTTTTTTTAAAGAACTTAGAAAAATCATTATTCTAAAAAGTCAAATAGACGAGAGTATAAGAACAAAAGAAATTGGAATGGCAACCCAAACTAAAATAAATGACATAAGCATTCCAGTGTTTGATGCATGGAGACTAGAGTAAAGGAGGCCGAGCGCAATGCTCTGGAAATGGTCTATGAAACGTATGAAAGTTATGTCAGCCACTGACGATAGGGGCGCGGCGTACGTTCTGAACGAAGAAAGAGACAGACTGAGAATAGAGTGAGACAGAAATAATTTTGTCGTAATTCTTCACCAGGGACATTTAAAACAAAGTTTAGAACGTTTTTTAAGGTTAATATGTCATGCACGACAAGATAGATGGTATCACAAGTCTACAAAGAAAAAAACCCTCTTCAAAAACTTTGAAACTCAGGAATATATTGTAATTTTTTTTTTTTTTTAAGAACTAATACAATTTTTGTGTTATCCCTAAAGATTCATATATTTAATGAGGAAGCCCAAATGGAACTGGTGAATATGAATATAATATTAAATATTCGTCAGTGATTGCTCTACTTATTAAAATTCTTCGTATTTCGCTTGTTCCCGCTCCAATTTCGTACAGCTTGGCGTCCCTCAGTAGTCGACCGGTTGAATATTCGTCGATTTAGCCAAATTATCCCAAGACAGTTCTTATCTGTCGCTTCTTCGTCTACTACGTTCTTCCATTGGGAGTTATTACAGTGTTTTATCTTCCTATGGCCAGGCACCTTGTCCAGAGCACACGAAATATGCCTGGCGAGATGCAAGGCCAGGTCAGGTCCAGTGTAAGGATTCAATTTCCTATTGTTCTTTATTACCTACAATATACATTTTTGTACTTAAAATAGTATACTTCCGTAACGTATCCCCCATTAACCTGGACGTGGTCGTGTGGGAAGTCTGACAATGAGACACCTCAACTCAATGCTTTTTAAGTAGAAAAATAAAGCCGCGCGACCATTTTCTGGTTAATGCGCGCGGGGAAACATAATTATTTTTTGTTTGTCAAAAGACTCATTGAACTCGTGAACAGACTACACCGATATTTGTGTACATGAGGAAATTATATATACATATATACTACAAGCCATATTCCACGCCGAAGACCACGTGATGCCTATTTCGATGCTCACTTGTCTAGTGCAGAGCGTTCACAGCGACGCTTGTGATAAATCTTACAACTATAATCTATCTGACGTTTTTTCGACCAAAAAGTTCGGCTGTTTTCCATAAACGCTCGACCTCCTTTACTCTAGTCTCCATGGTTTGATGGAGTAAATTTTTCAAGCTGGAAATTTAGACTCCTGAATATTCTGGAGTATAAAGAGTGCAAAGAACCTGCAACAAGGAATAGAAGTGCAAAGGACGATGAGAGTTTATGGAAAAAATGTGACCTAAAGGCGAAAACGATACTAATAAGTGCGATATCAGATAAGCAACTGGAGTACATAAGTGAATGTAACACGACTTTAGACATGATGTCTAAATTGGAAAAAATCTACTCATCCAAATCGACATCGTTACAAATAATTAACAGAGGCAAACTGGAAGAAGTGAAACTCAAGAATTATAACACAGTTGAGGAATTCTTTGTGAACTTTGAGAGAGCTTGCAATGAGCTAAAATCAGCTGGTGGAACACTAACGGAGGAGGAAAAAATGAGATATCTAATAAAAGCTCTACCACCAAGCTACAGTTACATTGGTGATTTCATCGACTTAGTACCAGAAGACCAAAGAACTGTCGAATATGTCAAGTCAAAAATTAAAGACAAAAATCTGAGTAAGCAAGAAGGTGACAAAAAAACTAGTGTCAGCACCTTCACTGTGAAAACGAAAGGAAACTGTTTCCAGTGCGGTAAACCTGGACATCACAAAATTAATTGCTGGCACGGACAAGGCAACCAACGCAAAGGAAACCAATACAGCCAGGGAACTGGACAACGAGGAACGTCCAGAGGGAGAGGCAGAGGTTCAGCACAGAGAGGCTACGGTCGAGGCAGAGGACAAGGTCATCCAGGCGAGGAAGCCTACAGCGAGCAGTCCAAGGAGACTACTCAAGAATCGTGGGCAACACAAGTTGTAAAAATAGCTGCGAACCAGGTAAAGACAAGCAAAGGCCAAAACCATAATGAAATTGAATGGCTGTTAGATAGTGGTTGTACGGACCATATCATTAACAATAAAAATTATTTTTGTAAACATATAGACTTAAAGAAGCCCATTAGTGTTAAACTGCCAGACGGTAAATTGATAGAAGCAACAAAGATAGGTACGGTTAAAACAATTTTCAAAAATTATTATAACGAAGTAGAAGTTGAATTGAAAAATGTTTATTTTGTAGAAGGTATCAAAAAGAACTTATTAAGTTTTTCCAAGATAACTGAAAATAATACTATTGTAGCCAAAGAAAAAAATGCGAAAATATACAATCAAGATGGAAAATTAACGGCTATAGCATTTAAGAATAATGGCTTATATAAAATGAAAAGCTTTGTGTATGGCAATGAGAAAAATTTGATCCTAGCAAATACTGCAAAAATGACAAATGCAGAAAAGTGGCACAGAGCGTTAGGCCACGTCAACTTTCATTATTTAAATAAATTAATAAAGAGTAAGCTAATTGAAGGTGTACCAGAAAAATTAGAAAATTATGATATGAACTGTGCAAATTGTATTCAAAGCAAAATGGCTAACGTACCGTTTAAAAATAAGAGGACTGAGTCCACTGAAATTCTAGAGTTAATACATACAGACGTAAATGGTCCACACAGAACGACTGGTTATTGTGGAGAAAAGTATTTCTTAACTTTTATAGACGATTACAGTAAATGCACAAAAATTTATTGCATTAGAAGTAAAGCTGAAGTAGCTGATTGCTTTAAAGAGTTTGTAAATTTAGTTCAAAATAAATTCAACAAAACGATAAAGAAAATGAGATGTGATAATGGTAAGGAATATCTAAACAGAGAAATATATAACTTTGTTAGAGATAAAGGAATTGAACTATTGCCGTGCCCTCCATATGTACATGAACTGAATGGGGTCGCTGAAAGGTACAATAGATCTGCAATGGATATAGGGAGATGTTTAGCGAGAGAGGCAAAAATTAGCCACAGGTATTGGCCTGAAATCATGAAAACGGTCGCTTATTTAAAAAACCGTACGATAGCCAATACCAAAGAAAATAAGACTCCATATGAGATATTTTTCGGAAACAAACCTAATGTAAAGCATTTAAAAATCTACGGGAGTAGAGTTTTTGTAAAAGTACCCGAAGTGTTGAGAAAAGGCAAATGGGACGACAAAGCAAAAATAGGTGTGTTAGTAGGCTATAATGAGAATAGTTATAGAGTTTTGCTAAACAACAAAATAGTGAATGTTAGACATGTTAAAATAGTAGAAGAAGATGCAAAATTAATTTGTTTAGAAAAGTCAGATAATGATAATTATACAAAATTTGATTTTGAAGATGATGTCAATGAATATGATGATGATATTGAAGATGAATCTGAAGTAGATGAGGAAAAAGCAAACCAATTGTCTCCTAAGTCGACTCTCGAGACAGCTAGAGACAACATAATAAATAGAGAAAATAGTCAGAATAGGAATAATTTACTCTCTACCGTTGAACAAGAGTTACAAATACCTAGAAGGTCAGAGAGAAGGAGAAGTCCTGTAAGTAGATTAGGTAACCCGATTACCCATTACATTTATGTAAATTATGTCAATGCGAACGTGCCAAACACATTTGAGGAGGCAATGAACACAAATGAATGTAAAGAATGGCAAAAGGCTATGAGCTCCGAGATAGCAAGTCTAATGAAAAATAGAACATGGACTGTTGTTGACAGACCAAAAGACAAGAAAATAATAGATGTGAAATGGATTTATAAAAGGAAAAATGATAATTCATACAAAGCCAGACTAGTTGTTAGGGGATTTCAGCAAAAGGAGCATCTTGAAAATGTATATTCGCCAGTTGGTAAAATGCAAACTTTGAAGGTCTTACTAAGTTACTGTTGTGCAAATAATTTATTCATTGATCAAATGGACGTAGAGACAGCCTTTCTAAATGGCTCAGTAAAATCAGAAGTATACATTAACGAACCAAAAGGCTATGAGACGGGGAGTAATAAAGTGTGCAAGTTGCATAAAGCTCTTTATGGTCTCAGAGAGAGTCCAAGAGCCTGGTACGAATGCTTCAACGAATATGTTCTAAAATTAAAGTTTGTAAGAAGCAACTATGATTACTGCCTATATGTAAACAAGTCAAGCAAAGATCCAATATACATCTTAGTCTTTGTAGACGATCTTTTAATTTGCTGCAAGGAAAAAACTAAAATCAATGAAGTCAAAGCTAGCCTAATGAAACGGTTTGCGATGAAAGATCTGAGTAACATTAGCAACTATATAGGAATAAATATAGATTATAGTAAAGATAGAAAAAAAATGTCATTAAGTCAAACCAAGTATATCGAATCTTTGGCGGCAAAATATAGTTTGGAAAATAGTAAATTATATGACACACCAATTGAGAGTAGCTTGAAACTAGAACAAGCCACCGAAATCGACGAGAGAATACAGTATAGGAATTTAATTGGTGAATTATTGTATATCAGCACTGGAACAAGACCAGACATTGCCTACAGCGTAAATTACCTTAGCAGATTCCAAAGCTGCTATAATCAGACGCATTTTAAATATGCTGTAAGAATTCTAAAATACTTGTATAAAACCAAAGATTTGAAATTAATGTATTCCGACAAAGGTCTAAAAAATGAGGAATTAGATTGCATGGTTGACTCAGATTATGCGGGCGACAATATTGATCGAAAATCCACGACTGGATTTATAGTAAGACTATACGGGAACTTGATTTACTGGAAAACGCGTAAGCAGAACACTGTGACTAAATGTTCAACTTTTGCGGAATACACTGCGATGTCAGAAGCGGTAACAGAAGTTCTGTTTTTGAGAAACTTGTTAAACGAGTCTTTTGATTTAAGGTTAGATAAACCGACAAAATTGTATGAAGACAACTCCGGCGCAGTAGCAATAGCAAAATTTGGAAACTACACGAAAAATTCCAAACACATCGAAGTGCAATACCACTATATAAACGAAAACTACGAGAATGGCGTGATTGATATTAAAAAAATTGATTCAGGGTCAAATTTAGCGGATATACTGACAAAGGGCCTAGAAAAATCAAAATTTATTCAGCATCGAAGAGCGTTAAACTTAGTTTAAGGTATCCGAGGATTGATAACTGACTAAAAGACTGAATGTTAAAGTTAAAACGTAAGCCGATAACTGATAAGAAACATAATGTATGCAATATATGTAAAACATAGTATAATTAGTATAAAACACAGTATAAGTATAATTTGAAAAATGAAAAATCTGATATAGTGTTAAAAATTCAAGGAGGCGTGTTGGTAGGCATGAATATCCTAACACTACTAAGTTGCGCGAGTCGGAGTGCGGCGCTGCGCGCATCCTCCCACTCTAAGTCCTAGCTATCTCGTTACAAAAGAACGGACGTGTGCACGAAGCACACATGTGTACTACAGTGAGAACCAAATATATATACTTTTATTCAATTAATAAAAACCAAGAAAAGAAGTCATTATTGCGTTATTCAACCTCTTATCCAACAGTTGCATTTAATTCTTCCGTGTTCATGTCCAGTAGTGACGTATTATTTTTCCCTTTTTGGTTTTGTTTTTCTGCTTCCTCTCCTCCCAGTACGCGTATTGGTGAGCGAAATCCGAAGCTCATGTTTTCGGTCTGTGTCGTACGTTTCTGTTTGTTTACTTTCTTTGCCCTGTCCCTGCTGTGTCCTTCGTTTCGTTCCTTCGTTTCCGTTATACCACGTTTTCCGTTTTACCACGTTTTCCTGTTTCTATAATAAATTTTTACTATCCTATTTTCCTACTGTTTTCCCTCTCGGTGTTATGTGTTGGGTGTGTGTTATGTGTATTTGTGTGTGTGTGTGGGTTATTGCGTTGGGCGCCAATTGTGAGGGGTAGGGTGGAATGATAAGGGCACCGAGAGTTAAAGAAAAATATAAAGTGAAATTTATTGCTAATACTAATTACAACTAGGAAAACCTTAACCTATTCGCGCGCGTCTTAAGCTAGGGGTGTGGGATGGAGTGTGTGGTGTGTGTAGGGTAAGGGAAGTCTGTCTGTCTGTCGGTCTGTGTATTCGTTGCGGCCGTGATTTAGCATGTACGTACTTGGGCCTGTGTGGACGTCCTCGTGGTCCAGGGATCCTATCTTCTCTCTCGTTACCGTTTCCACTCTCTTTCTCTCCTCTCGTCTCTCGTCCGCTTCTCTAGCCTCTCGTTCTCACTCGCTTTTCACCCGGGTCCGATTCTCCTCCTTCGCTTTATCTCTCTCTCGTACACACTCTATCGCAGCGTTTACTCGTCCATCCGTACTTTCTACACGTGCGACGTCGAATGACCGGTCCCCGGCCGCTCGCGTATCTCCGTCACCACTCGGCTCGGTTCGGGATATTCCGCGGCGGCTCGGGGCCTTGCGTTCGGGTCGTGGCGAGGCAGGCGCCTCGTCACAATATATAGCTCACAATTTATATTCGGGGTGGGGGAGGAACTTCTGCAGCCCCCTGCCTTAATAGATCCTCCCGGTTATTACAAAAGTAGCTTATACAAGCTATACAGTCACCGGGTGCATACGCGTGCATCACACACCGGGCACAGCGCGCACAGATACCCGCACGCAGATGTATTGCGGGGTCAATCTTTAGGTAGTGGATTATGTGTACCGTAAACTGTGTCCTGTACTCGGCGGGCTGCTCGCGCATGCACCCGTAGCATAACCCCTCCCCCACACCCCATACGTAAACGCACCCGAACAAGCACTGCCCTTCTTGGAAGGGGGCGAAGAACGCATTTAGGGGCGGCGGTATCCCATCAAGGAGCGGCCCCTCAAACGGTCCTTCTGCCCCCTCGGTCGGCGTATCCGGGCGCCTTGGTGCCATAATCTGTAATATTTAAGTTTTTAATAATAAAATATGTTTAAAGCAAAACCTGTAGACTTAAAATTATTACACTTACCGGTCTAGTAATATACAGCTGACGATTGAGTCTGCTGGCGCTATACGTCCTTGCAGCGTCTAGAAATAAGGGTAAAAGGCGACAGATGTACAAAAACTTTTTTAAAAATCAAATAAAAACCTGTGCAGGTTTAAAATTATTACACTTACAGCTCTGGTAACAGGTGGCTGTAACCCTAAGGGGACTGGTGCTGCTCGTTCTTTTATGTAATATCTAGAAATAAAGGTGAAAGATGTCACATACAAAATAAATTTTTTTTAATCTAATAAAAAATGTATACAAATTCAACACCGATATACATACCACTTTATTGATATTTCTTTTTTTATGCTGTGTGGCGCTAGATAACCGACAGGCTGACGGATCGTCTAGAAATAAACGAAAAGATAACAGATATGCAAAAACTTTTTAAAATCAAATATCATACTAAATAAATATATACGCTATTATACATACCACTTTTTTAAAAAATACATTCTGCGTATGTCACCTCTTTTCACCGCACTATCACTTCTTTTCTTTATTATCCTCACTATCAACCCTTTTCGCTTGTCACCAAGGTAATGACAGGATTCTGCGAGGACGGCTCACAGGTAACCATCTTTTTCCCCACCATTACCCTTATTTTTTTGCATGGTTGCAAATAAGAGATACATGTAGCAGTTTACGCTGCTAAGACAATGGTACCCCCCACGCCTGATGTGTTTGGCGTATCGCTCGCTAGATGATCCAAAAGAAGGGTACCATCATTCCAACAATTGCGTGGTATGTACAGGATTCACCCCAAGCAAAATTTTAGGGGGTTGGGTATCAGCCCATCGATAGTTAAAAGTATCGAAAAATGAACGGCAATGCATACGGTACCTCTATATTATAAGGTTATCATTTACAAGAAATTCGTTTCTACGAACTACAAGTGGGGGTAAGCTGGAGCGATTCAGCCGCCTCGACTCGACTCATCCTGTCGACTCAGAGTTAGAACATAAAAAAGTAACCATGGTGAGAGGACGCAGTCAGGTGCACTTAATAGTGAGTGTAGTGTCCTATAAGTTTCTATTAATACACAAGCTTAATATTTAAAAGAAGTTTTATTATATAACGTGTTGTTTATGTATTAAAGCTCAAAGGCTACATATGTGTCAGCCACATGCTGAAGAAGAGGAGCCAGCGTTGTGCTCGGAGGGACGACCTCAACGGCTGGCTCCTCTTCGAAGAACTGGACTGGGGTGACGAAGGCATTTTTGGCTTGAGGCAGCTCTTTGGGCTGCCTCCAATTACCGATTACAATAGGTGCGTATTAATCATTCCTATATATGGAACACCCTGTATGTGTGTGTCACACATGAATAGCAATATTATTTATTTTATTTTTTGCAGGGACTCCGACTATGAAAGCGACGATGACTACTAAATAAATTTTTAAAATTTTTATATTTTTATATTATAATAAATTTTTATATATTTAAATTAAGTAAACTGCGTTTTATTTCAAACTCCTTATGTACCACAGATGTTTCTTACAATATACGACATATATTCAAAAATGCCTATTTCTTCTTTTTTTTTGTTTCCTTCACCTCGATCTCCCCATATCTTGTCAATAATGGTAACGGTCGGTAGGAAATCAAAACATTAAGCGTATTCCTCTACACGGGGCTCCGGTTCATCGAAAATGTATAACGCGCTACAGCTTTATAATATACATAATGGGCCTTACAAAATACGGTGTTCTATTTTACCGCGGGTACACTTATCTCTTTAGGGTAATTAAAAAAAGTTACCGACCGGTGGTCAGTGCATAGTTACCGACCGCGATATGCCCCTGGGGCCATGCAACGCTGCTGCTGGGGGTTTCTGGCCTTAGGACCAGGGCTGCGTGGTGGGGGAGTGCCGCGTAGGGTGGCGGTGGGGAGAGCAGTCTACATGGGCGAGGGGGTGACGCCATAGTGCAGTGCGGGGGACACAGCGCGGCGCGCTCCATGACTCATAGGGGACAGTGGTGGGGGGTTTGTTATGACTCTCCAGAGTGGCCTGTAACTACTAATGCATTATGATGTTGCTAATCAGAAAAATATATTGCGGTGTCAAAAATGTTTAATGGCACATAAATTTAATTTGTAAGTCCCTTTTTCCAGAAATGCATAAAGACATGTACAAATTTTTAAAGAAAATGTAATCTTCAATGCATATAAGCGTCGTTAATGGTGTCCAGCTTGTTGAAGCCGTGTTGTAAACGTAAGAGAGGAGAGTGTGCTGCATTATTTCAGGCCTTGTACCTCAGGCCGTGCGAACATCAAAGAGGATACTATAGTTTGAGCGAAGCGCCAAAGCTTGTTGCACACTTTTCTGGACTTCTACGTCCGACACCTAGATACAAGAAACTACGGAGCGGAACACCTGGACACCCTGAACTTCCACATCCGACACCTAGATCCAGAAAACTACGAAGCGGAATACCTGGACACCCTGGACTTCCATATCGGACACCTAGATACAAGAAACTACGGAGCGGAACACCTGGACACCCTGGACTTCTACATCCAGTACCTAGATACAAGAAATTACGGAGCGGAATAACTGGACACCCTGAACTTCCACATCCGACACCTAGATGCAGGAAACTACGGAGCGGAATACCTGGACACCCTGGACTTCCACATCGGACACCTAGATACAGAAAACTACGAAGCGGAATACCTGGACACCCTGGACTTCCACATCCGGCACCTAGATACAGAAAACTACGGAGCGGAATACCTGGACAACCTGAACTTCCAGATCCGGCACCTAGATACAGAAAACTACGAAGCGGAATACCTGGATACCCTGGACTTCCACATCCGACACCTAGATACAAAAAACTACGGAGCGGAATACCTGGACACACTGGAATTCCACATCCGACACCTAGATACAAAGAACTACGAAGCGGAATACCTGGACACCCTGGACTTCTACATCCAGTACCTAGATACAAGAAATTACGGAGCAGAATAACTGGACACCCTGAACTTCCACATCCGACACCTAGATGCAGGAAACTACGGAGCGGAATACCTGGACACCCTGGACTTCCACATCGGACACCTAGATACAGAAAACTACGAAGCGGAATACCTGGACACCCTGAACTTCCACATACGGCACCTAGATACAGAAAACTACGGAGCGGAATACCTGGACACCCTGAACTTCCACATCCGGCACCTACATACAGAAAACTACGAAGCGGAATACCTGGATACCCTGGACTTCCACATCCGACACCTAGATACAGAAAACTACGAAGCGGAATACCTGGACACCCTGGACTTCCACATCCGACACCTAGATACAGAAAACTACGAAGCGGAATACCTGGACACCCTGGGCTTCCACATTGGACACCTAGATACAGAAAACTACGAAGCGGAATATCTGGACACCCTGAACTTCCACATCCTGTACCTAGATACAAAAAACTACGGAGCGGAATACCTGGACACACTGGAATTCCACATCCGACACCTAGATACAAAGAACTACGAAGCGGAATACCTGGACACCCTGGACTTCTACATCCAGTACCTAGATACAAGAAATTACGGAGCGGAATAACTGGACACCCTGAACTTCCACATCCGACACCTAGATGCAGGAAACTACGGAGCGGAATACCTGGACACCCTGAACTTCCAGATCCGGCACCTAGATACAGAAAACTACGAAGCGGAATACCTGGATACCCTGGACTTCCAAATCCGACACCTAGATACAAAAAACTACGGAGCGGAATACCTGGACACACTGGAATTCCACATCCGACACCTAGATACAAAGAACTACGAAGCGGAATACCTGGACACCCTAGACTTCTACATCCAGTACCTAGATACAAGAAATTACGGTGCAGAATAACTGGACACCCTGAACTTCTACATCCGACACCTAGATGCAGGAAACTACGGAGCGGAATACCTGGACACCCTGGACTTCCACATCGGACACCTAGATACAGAAAACTACGAAGCGGAATACCTGGACACCCTGAACTTCTACATCGGACACCTAGATACAGAAAACTACGAAGCGGAATACCTGGACACCCTGAACTTCCACATCCTGCACCTAGATACAGAAAACTACGGAGCGGAATACCTGGACACCCTGGACTTCCATATCGGACACCTAGATACAAGAAACTACGGAGCGGAACACCTGGACACCCTGAACTTCCACATCCGGCACCTAGATACAGAAAACTACGGAGCGGAATACCTGGACACCCTGAACTTCCACATCCGGCACCTACATACAGAAAACTACGAAGCGGAATACCTGGATACCCTGGACTTCCACATCCGACACCTAGATACAGAAAACTACGAAGCGGAATACCTGGACACCCTGGACTTCCACATCCGACACCTAGATACAGAAAACTACGAAGCGGAATACCTGGACACCCTGGGCTTCCACATCGGACACCTAGATACAGAAAACTACGAAGCGTAATACCTGGACACCCTGAACTTCCACATCCTGCACCTAGATACAGAAAACTACGGAGCGGAATACCTGGACACCCTGGACTTCCATATCGGACACCTAGATACAAGAAACTACGGAGCGGAACACCTGGACACCCTGAACTTCCACATCCGGCACCTAGATACAGAAAACTACGGAGCGGAATACCTGGACACCCTGAACTTCCACATCCGGCACCTACATACAGAAAACTACGAAGCGGAATACCTGGATACCCTGGACTTCCACATCCGACACCTAGATACAGAAAACTACGAAGCGGAATACCTGGACACCCTGGACTTCCACATCCGACACCTAGATACAGAAAACTACGAAGCGGAATACCTGGACACCCTGGGCTTCCACATCGGACACCTAGATACAGAAAACTACGAAGCGTAATACCTGGACACCCTGAACTTCCACATCCTGCACCTAGATACAAAAAACAACGGAGCGGAATACCTGGACACACTGGAATTCCACATCCGACACCTAGATGCAGGAAACTACGGAGCGGAATACCTGGACACCCTGGACTTCTACATCCAGTACCTAGATACAGAAAACTACGAAGCGGAATACCTGGACACCCTGAACTTCCACATCCGGCACCTAGATACAGAAAACTACGGAGCGGAATACCTGGACACCCTGAACTTCCACATCCGGCACCTACATACAGAAAACTACGAAGCGGAATACCTGGATACACTGGACTTCCACATCCGACACCTAGATACACAAAACTACGAAGCGGAATACCTGGACACCCTGAACTTCCACATCCGACACCTGGACACAGGAAACTACGAAGCGGAATGGCTGGACACCCTGGACTTCTACGTCCGACACCTAGATACAGAAAACTACGAAGCGGAACACCTGGTCATCCTGTATCTCTAAAAACTGTCACCTACAATACGAGGAACTATGCCGAAGCACACATATACAGGGTCCGCCAGAACTACCTGACCCGGTGGGTATGGCGGTGATCGGGAGGCTTCACTGATCACGAATATGACCTTCCTTTTGTCCGGAAGGTCATAGTTTTTAAATGGGAGCAGGTCAAAGTTGACCAATCAGAGGGAGGCGTCAAGAGAAACGTAGGCGCCTGCGAACTCTGAGTTTTCTTCCCTCGCTTTTGTTTTTCGGTGGCTACGGGCAGGATGACGTCAGCCAAAGACATGCTTATGGGATGTCACTCGCTGAGAACGGAGGTTCTCAGTTGAAAACTCAAGCAATTAATGAAAACTGCAATGTCCTATGATAATGCCACATGACTTACACAGATATCTCTGTGACGTCTTACGTATATTATCTTGATTTTGCTTTTCTTTTATTGATCTCCAGCGATTCGTGCTACATCCTACCTCGGTTATGGAATACGAAGGGGGCAGGTGGTGGAAAAGGAAGGGCACGGAGGGTTTTAAAGGGAACGCAGAAATGCTAGATCTAGGGCGCACGCAATATACCACGGGCCTCGAGGGTGGGGGCAGAAGGCCCGTCGAAACTGCAAAAGAACTACGCACAATGCTGGGCCACGTGGGCCGGCTCGCGGTGTCCTGAAGGGACCTACTAAGACTTCTACGCAACTATGGGGAACTACAAAGGGAGTGCTAAGAAAAGGGGGGGGGGGAGGAAAATAGGAAAATCCAGTCACACTTTACTCACTCAACTATCCTCACACTGCAATCCAATTGGTACGAGCTCCTCGCTACTGGCACTCTCCACTCGTCCTTTTTCACTCTCCTCTCGCTCTTCGCACTCTCCACTCGCTCTTTGCACTCTCCACTCTCTTCCTCTCAACTACACTCGCTTCCGTTTCTCGCTTTGTTCACTTATCACTCTCTATTCGCTTCTCTCGCACCTTTCACGCTCTTTCCTTAATGACAACCTGGCTCGAAGTGGAGAAGATTTCCGGTCGTTTGGTCCTCGTGGGCCTCCAGGGCCTCGGTGATTGGTGGTGGCCTCTCAGCTGAGAGGGCTACGTGCTCTGGCATTGGTCGGCAGTTCCGGCATGGCAGGGCATTGGTCCGTTTGAAGTTGGCAGCGCCGCCGGGCCTTCCAGGGCCTCGTGGCGGCAACAAGGTGCTGGCGTCGCCGGCGCGCGGGCTGGCTGCGCGCGCCGGTAAACATGGCGGCCTCCAGGGCCTGTCAAAATCCTCCCGGGCACGTCCGCGGTCTCGGAGGGAGAGGGCTCCGCCGCTGTCACACGGGGTGGTTTTCTTGCCCGTGTGACGGGACTGCACCGGGGCTGCATACTCGTGGCGGTCGTGGTGGGCTGTGTGGACGTCAGTTCCCTTTGGACGGATCAACTGGTCCTCCTGCCCATGCCATCCCTGCCTTCCGCTGCCTCGGCAACGTAGCCACTCTCTTGCTCCTTCCAGGGATGCTGTCCTCGTAGCAGGTCCACGATGTTGTCCTCGGTGAGGGTGGGTGCTGTTGGTCCTCGACGATGGTCCTCGAGCCAGTGTCCTACAGGAATGGTGGTAGGGAGGGAAGGGTGGAGGGGAGGGATCTTATCTCTAAATGCCGTAAACCTAAAACACTAAAGAAATACAATATACAATACGCAATACTTATCAACTAGGAACGCAAACCTCAAGGCCTGTGGGACCTCGAGCCAGGGGAGCGGAGGGGGTTTATTGTAACCTTCGTGTTACAGTATAAAGCATATTCCCTAAGAATTTATTATTCCCTGTACGATATGCAACTTTATTGCAAATATCTTTAGTCTTGCAATAATAACATTAATTGTAAAATCAAGCTAGAGAAGCATGGAAGGTATTTAACACTGACATAGTATGGGCTCTAAGAGAGAAAATAATAGATACGTGTAACGCTTTTATCGGCCACGCCAAGTTGCGTAATACTTGTAGGTGACAGATTTTGAATTTGCCTACTACAAAAGATCTGTATTATATCGTACAGGGAATAATAAATTCTTAGGGAATATGCTTTATACATATGAAAAGTCGTCAACGGGATGTAGCACGAATCGCTGGAGATCAATAAAAGAAAAGCAAAATCAAGATAATATACGTAAGACGTCACAGAGATATCTGTGTAAGTCGTGTGGCATTATCATAGGACATTGCAGTTTTCATTAATTGCTTGAGTTTTCAACTGAGAACCTCCGTTCTCAGCGAGTGACATCCCATAAGCATGTCTTTGGCTGACGTCATCCTGCCCGTAGCCACCGAAAAACAAAAGCGAGGGAAGAAAACTCAGAGTTCGCAGGCGCCTACGTTTCTCTTGACGCCTCCCTCTGATTGGTCAACTTTGACCTGCTCCCATTTAAAAACTATGACCTTCCGGACAAAATGAAGGTCATATTCGTGATCAGTGAAGCCTCCCGATCACCGCCATACCCACCAGGTCAGGTAGTTCTGGCGGACCCTGTACATACACCCATATACGCGCGCAGCACATGAATGCTATTAAAATCTGAATTATTCTATACTGTTGTGAAAGCAGCCTTATACTAACTGGAAATACGGTATGAACGGTAGCTTCACGTATAAAATGTATTTGATTGTGTTGTGTATTCGTAAATTACTAACCCCATACAGAGTACAAATAGGTAAAGAAGGCACAGCAGTCAGCGCCATCTGTCGTGTAAAAAATGCGATGGACGTGCGAAGACGCGACGACGACGACGACGACGACGACGACGACGACGACGACGACGGAACTGAAATAAAATCATCTCGCTCGCCATCTCAATACGCCCTGATCTCGTATACTAATCTTATTGAACGTGGTGGCAATCAATTCAGGACCCTCAATTCCTATAGTGAATGTATCAATAACTTTTTCTCATGTATAGCGGTTAATAAGATATTTCGTTCCAAACACAGGTATAAGAGTTGACTCAAGTAAAGAGTCTCGGCGAGCTGTGCCCTGTACAGCCGGTTGCCTGTACTTGGCGCGAGACTCGACCGAGTCTCTTGACCTGTGTTTGGAACGAAATATATTATTAACCGCTATACATGAGAAAAAGTTATTGATACATTCACTATAGGAATTGAGGGTCCTGAATTGATTGCCCCCACGTTCAATACGATTAGTATACGAGATCAGGGTGTATTGAGATGGCGAGCGAGATGATTTTATTTCAGTTCCGTCGTCGTCGTCGTCGTCGTCGTCGTCGTCGTCGTCGTCGTCGTCGTCGTCGTCCTCGTCCTCGTCGTCGTCGTCGTCGTCGTCCTCGTCCTCGTCCTCGTTCTCGTCGTCGTCGTCGTCGTCGTCGTCGTCGTCGTCGTCGTCGTCCTCGTCCTCGTCCTCGTCCTCGTCCTCGTCCTCGTCCTCGTCCTCGTCCTCGTCCTCGTCGTCGTCCTCGTCCTCGTCCTCGTCCTCGTCCTCGTCGTCGTCCTCGTCCTCGTCGTCGTCCTCGTCCTCGTCCTCGTCCTCGTCCTCGTCCTCGTCGTCGTCGTCGTCGTCGTCGTCGTCGTCGTCGTCGTCGTCGTCGTCGTCGTCGTCGTCGTCGTCGTCGTCGTCGTCGTCGTCGTCGTCGTCGTCGTCGTCGTCGTCGTCGTCGTCGTCGTCGTCGTCGTCGTCGTCGTCGTCGTCGTCGTCGTCGTCGTCGTCGTCGTCGTCGTCGTCGTCGTCGTCGTCGTCGTCGTCGTCGTCGTCGTCGTCGTCGTCGTCGTCGTCGTCGTCGTCGTCGTCGTCGTCGTCGTCGTCGTCGTCGTCGTCGTCGTCGTCGTCGTCGTCGTCGTCGTCGTCGTCGTCGTCGTCGTCGTCGTCGTCGTCGTCGTCGTCGTCGTCGTCGTCGTCGTCGTCGTCGTCGTCGTCGTCGTCGTCGTCGTCGTCGTCGTCGTCGTCGTCGTCGTCGTCGTCGTCGTCGTCGTCGTCGTCGTCGTCGTCGTCGTCGTCGTCGTCGTCGTCGTCGTCGTCGTCGTCCTCGTCCTCGTCCTCGTCCTCGTCGTCGTCGTCCTCGTCCTCGTCCTCGTCCTCGTCCTCGTCCTCGTCCTCGTCCTCGTCCTCGTCGTCGTCGTCCTCGTCCTCGTCGTCGTCGTCGTCGTCGTCGTCGTCGTCCTCGTCGTCGTCGTCGTCGTCGTCGTCGTCGTCGTCGTCGTCGTCGTCGTCGTCGTCGTCGTCGTCGTCGTCGTCGTCGTCGTCGTCGTCGTCGTCGTCGTCGTCGTCGTCGTCGTCGTCGTCGTCGTCGTCGTCGTCGTCGTCGTCGTCGTCGTCGTCGTCGTCGTCGTCGTCGTCGTCGTCGTCGTCGTCGTCGTCGTCGTCGTCGTCGTCGTCGTCGTCGTCGTCGTCGTCGTCGTCGTCGTCGTCGTCGTCGTCGTCGTCGTCGTCGTCGTCGTCGTCGTCGTCGTCGTCGTCGTCGTCGTCGTCGTCGTCGTCGTCGTCGTCGTCGTCGTCGTCGTCGTCGTCGTCGTCGTCGTCGTCGTCGTCGTCGTCGTCGTCGTCGTCGTCGTCGTCGTCGTCGTCGTCGTCGTCGTCGTCGTCGTCGTCGTCGTCGTCGTCGTCGTCGTCGTCGTCGTCGTCGTCGTCGTCGTCGTCGTCGTCGTCGTCGTCGTCGTCGTCGTCGTCGTCGTCGTCGTCGTCGTCGTCGTCGTCGTCGTCGTCGTCGTCGTCGTCGTCGTCGTCGTCGTCGTCGTCGTCGTCGTCGTCGTCGTCGTCGTCGTCGTCGTCGTCGTCGTCGTCGTCGTCGTCGTCGTCGTCGTCGTCGTCGTCGTCGTCGTCGTCGTCGTCGTCGTCGTCGTCGTCGTCGTCGTCGTCGTCGTCGTCGTCGTCGTCGTCGTCGTCGTCGTCGTCGTCGTCGTCGTCGTCGTCGTCGTCGTCGTCGTCGTCGTCGTCGTCGTCGTCGTCGTCGTCGTCGTCGTCGTCGTCGTCGTCGTCGTCGTCGTCGTCGTCGTCGTCGTCGTCGTCGTCGTCGTCGTCGTCGTCGTCGTCGTCGTCGTCGTCGTCGTCGTCGTCGTCGTCGTCGTCGTCGTCGTCGTCGTCGTCGTCGTCGTCGTCGTCGTCGTCGTCGTCGTCGTCGTCGTCGTCGTCGTCGTCGTCGTCGTCGTCGTCGTCGTCGTCCTCGTCCTCGTCCTCGTCCTCGTCCTCGTCCTCGTCCTCGTCCTCGTCCTCGTCCTCGTCCTCGTCCTCGTCCTCGTCCTCGTCCTCGTCCTCGTCCTCGTCCTCGTCCTCGTCCTCGTCCTCGTCCTCGTCCTCGTCCTCGTCCTCGTCCTCGTCCTCGTCCTCGTCCTCGTCCTCGTCCTCGTCCTCGTCCTCGTCCTCGTCCTCGTCCTCGTCCTCGTCCTCGTCCTCGTCCTCGTCCTCGTCCTCGTCCTCGTCCTCGTCCTCGTCCTCGTCCTCGTCCTCGTCCTCGTCCTCGTCCTCGTCCTCGTCCTCGTCCTCGTCCTCGTCCTCGTCCTCGTCCTCGTCCTCGTCCTCGTCCTCGTCCTCGTCCTCGTCCTCGTCCTCGTCCTCGTCCTCGTCCTCGTCCTCGTCCTCGTCCTCGTCCTCGTCCTCGTCCTCGTCCTCGTCCTCGTCCTCGTCCTCGTCCTCGTCCTCGTCCTCGTCCTCGTCCTCGTCCTCGTCCTCGTCCTCGTCCTCGTCCTCGTCCTCGTCCTCGTCCTCGTCCTCGTCCTCGTCCTCGTCCTCGTCCTCGTCCTCGTCCTCGTCCTCGTCCTCGTCCTCGTCCTCGTCCTCGTCCTCGTCCTCGTCCTCGTCCTCGTCCTCGTCCTCGTCGTCGTCGTCGTCGTCGTCGTCGTCGTCGTCGTCGTCGTCGTCGTCGTCGTCGTCGTCGTCGTCGTCGTCGTCGTCGTCGTCGTCGTCGTCGTCGTCGTCGTCGTCGTCGTCGTCGTCGTCGTCGTCGTCGTCGTCGTCGTCGTCGTCGTCGTCGTCGTCGTCGTCGTCGTCGTCGTCGTCGTCGTCGTCGTCGTCGTCGTCGTCGTCGTCGTCGTCGTCGTCGTCGTCGTCGTCGTCGTCGTCGTCGTCGTCGTCGTCGTCGTCGTCGTCGTCGTCGTCGTCGTCGTCGTCGTCGTCGTCGTCGTCGTCGTCGTCGTCGTCGTCGTCGTCGTCGTCGTCGTCGTCGTCGTCGTCGTCGTCGTCGTCGTCGTCGTCGTCGTCGTCGTCGTCGTCGTCGTCGTCGTCGTCGTCGTCGTCGTCGTCGTCGTCGTCGTCGTCGTCGTCGTCGTCGTCGTCGTCGTCGTCGTCGTCGTCGTCGTCGTCGTCGTCGTCGTCGTCGTCGTCGTCGTCGTCGTCGTCGTCGTCGTCGTCGTCGTCGTCGTCGTCGTCGTCGTCGTCGTCGTCGTCGTCGTCGTCGTCGTCGTCGTCGTCGTCGTCGTCGTCGTCGTCGTCGTCGTCGTCGTCGTCGTCGTCGTCGTCGTCGTCGTCGTCGTCGTCGTCGTCGTCGTCGTCGTCGTCGTCGTCGTCGTCGTCGTCGTCGTCGTCGTCGTCGTCGTCGTCGTCGTCGTCGTCGTCGTCGTCGTCGTCGTCGTCGTCGTCGTCGTCGTCGTCGTCGTCGTCGTCGTCGTCGTCGTCGTCGTCGTCGTCGTCGTCGTCGTCGTCGTCGTCGTCGTCGTCGTCGTCGTCGTCGTCGTCGTCGTCGTCGTCGTCGTCGTCGTCGTCGTCGTCGTCGTCGTCGTCGTCGTCGTCGTCGTCGTCGTCGTCGTCGTCGTCGTCGTCGTCGTCGTCGTCGTCGTCGTCGTCGTCGTCGTCGTCGTCGTCGTCGTCGTCGTCGTCGTCGTCGTCGTCGTCGTCGTCGTCGTCGTCGTCGTCGTCGTCGTCGTCGTCGTCGTCGTCGTCGTCGTCGTCGTCGTCGTCGTCGTCGTCGTCGTCGTCGTCGTCGTCGTCGTCGTCGTCGTCGTCGTCGTCGTCGTCGTCGTCGTCGTCGTCGTCGTCGTCGTCGTCGTCGTCGTCGTCGTCGTCGTCGTCGTCGTCGTCGTCGTCGTCGTCGTCGTCGTCGTCGTCGTCGTCGTCGTCGTCGTCGTCGTCGTCGTCGTCGTCGTCGTCGTCGTCGTCGTCGTCGTCGTCGTCGTCGTCGTCGTCGTCGTCGTCGTCGTCGTCGTCGTCGTCGTCGTCGTCGTCGTCGTCGTCGTCGTCGTCGTCGTCGTCGTCGTCGTCGTCGTCGTCGTCGTCGTCGTCGTCGTCGTCGTCGTCGTCGTCGTCGTCGTCGTCGTCGTCGTCGTCGTCGTCGTCGTCGTCGTCGTCGTCGTCGTCGTCGTCGTCGTCGTCGTCGTCGTCGTCGTCGTCGTCGTCGTCGTCGTCGTCGTCGTCGTCGTCGTCGTCGTCGTCGTCGTCGTCGTCGTCGTCGTCGTCGTCGTCGTCGTCGTCGTCGTCGTCGTCGTCGTCGTCGTCGCCGTCGTCGTCGTCGTCGTCGTCGTCGTCGTCGTCGTCGTCGTCCTCGTCCTCGTCCTCGTCCTCGTCCTCGTCCTCGTCCTCGTCCTCGTCCTCGTCCTCGTCCTCGTCCTCGTCCTCGTCCTCGTCCTCGTCCTCGTCCTCGTCCTCGTCCTCGTCCTCGTCCTCGTCCTCGTCCTCGTCCTCGTCCTCGTCCTCGTCCTCGTCCTCGTCCTCGTCCTCGTCCTCGTCCTCGTCCTCGTCCTCGTCCTCGTCCTCGTCCTCGTCCTCGTCGTCGTCGTCCTCGTCCTCGTCCTCGTCCTCGTCCTCGTCCTCGTCCTCGTCCTCGTCCTCGTCCTCGTCCTCGTCCTCGTCCTCGTCCTCGTCCTCGTCCTCGTCCTCGTCCTCGTCCTCGTCCTCGTCCTCGTCCTCGTCCTCGTCCTCGTCCTCGTCCTCGTCCTCGTCCTCGTCCTCGTCCTCGTCCTCGTCCTCGTCCTCGTCCTCGTCCTCGTCCTCGTCCTCGTCCTCGTCCTCGTCCTCGTCCTCGTCCTCGTCCTCGTCCTCGTCCTCGTCCTCGTCCTCGTCCTCGTCCTCGTCCTCGTCCTCGTCCTCGTCCTCGTCCTCGTCCTCGTCCTCGTCCTCGTCCTCGTCCTCGTCCTCGTCCTCGTCCTCGTCCTCGTCCTCGTCCTCGTCCTCGTCCTCGTCCTCGTCCTCGTCCTCGTCCTCGTCCTCGTCCTCGTCCTCGTCCTCGTCCTCGTCCTCGTCCTCGTCCTCGTCCTCGTCCTCGTCCTCGTCCTCGTCCTCGTCCTCGTCCTCGTCCTCGTCCTCGTCCTCGTCCTCGTCCTCGTCCTCGTCCTCGTCCTCGTCCTCGTCTCGTCCTCGTCCTCGTCCTCGTCCTCGTCCTCGTCCTCGTCCTCGTCCTCGTCCTCGTCCTCGTCCTCGTCCTCGTCCTCGTCCTCGTCCTCGTCCTCGTCCTCGTCCTCGTCCTCGTCCTCGTCCTCGTCCTCGTCCTCGTCCTCGTCCTCGTCCTCGTCCTCGTCCTCGTCCTCGTCCTCGTCCTCGTCCTCGTCCTCGTCCTCGTCCTCGTCCTCGTCCTCGTCCTCGTCCTCGTCCTCGTCCTCGTCCTCGTCCTCGTCCTCGTCCTCGTCCTCGTCCTCGTCCTCGTCCTCGTCCTCGTCCTCGTCCTCGTCCTCGTCCTCGTCCTCGTCCTCGTCCTCGTCCTCGTCCTCGTCCTCGTCCTCGTCCTCGTCCTCGTCCTCGTCCTCGTCCTCGTCCTCGTCCTCGTCCTCGTCCTCGTCCTCGTCCTCGTCCTCGTCCTCGTCCTCGTCCTCGTCCTCGTCCTCGTCCTCGTCCTCGTCCTCGTCCTCGTCCTCGTCCTCGTCCTCGTCCTCGTCCTCGTCCTCGTCCTCGTCCTCGTCCTCGTCCTCGTCCTCGTCCTCGTCCTCGTCCTCGTCCTCGTCCTCGTCCTCGTCCTCGTCCTCGTCCTCGTCCTCGTCCTCGTCCTCGTCCTCGTCCTCGTCCTCGTCCTCGTCCTCGTCCTCGTCCTCGTCCTCGTCCTCGTCCTCGTCCTCGTCCTCGTCCTCGTCCTCGTCCTCGTCCTCGTCCTCGTCCTCGTCCTCGTCCTCGTCCTCGTCCTCGTCCTCGTCCTCGTCCTCGTCCTCGTCCTCGTCCTCGTCCTCGTCCTCGTCCTCGTCCTCGTCCTCGTCCTCGTCCTCGTCCTCGTCCTCGTCCTCGTCCTCGTCCTCGTCCTCGTCCTCGTCCTCGTCCTCGTCCTCGTCCTCGTCCTCGTCCTCGTCCTCGTCCTCGTCCTCGTCCTCGTCCTCGTCCTCGTCCTCGTCCTCGTCCTCGTCCTCGTCCTCGTCCTCGTCCTCGTCCTCGTCCTCGTCCTCGTCCTCGTCCTCGTCCTCGTCCTCGTCCTCGTCCTCGTCCTCGTCCTCGTCCTCGTCCTCGTCCTCGTCCTCGTCCTCGTCCTCGTCCTCGTCCTCGTCCTCGTCCTCGTCCTCGTCCTCGTCCTCGTCCTCGTCCTCGTCCTCGTCCTCGTCCTCGTCCTCGTCCTCGTCCTCGTCCTCGTCCTCGTCCTCGTCCTCGTCGTCGTCGTCGTCGTCGTCGTCGTCGTCGTCGTCGTCGTCGTCGTCGTCGTCGTCGTCGTCGTCGTCGTCGTCGTCGTCGTCGTCGTCGTCGTCGTCGTCGTCGTCGTCGTCGTCGTCGTCGTCGTCGTCGTCGTCGTCGTCGTCGTCGTCGTCGTCGTCGTCGTCGTCGTCGTCGTCGTCGTCGTCGTCGTCGTCGTCGTCGTCGTCGTCGTCGTCGTCGTCGTCGTCGTCGTCGTCGTCGTCGTCGTCGTCGTCGTCGTCGTCGTCGTCGTCGTCGTCGTCGTCGTCGTCGTCGTCGTCGTCGTCGTCGTCGTCGTCGTCGTCGTCGTCGTCGTCGTCGTCGTCGTCGTCGTCGTCGTCGTCGTCGTCGTCGTCGTCGTCGTCGTCGTCGTCGTCCTCGTCCTCGTCCTCGTCCTCGTCCTCGTCCTCGTCGTCGTCGTCGTCGTCGTCGTCGTCGTCCTCGTCCTCGTCCTCGTCCTCGTCCTCGTCCTCGTCCTCGTCCTCGTCCTCGTCCTCGTCCTCGTCCTCGTCCTCGTCCTCGTCCTCGTCCTCGTCCTCGTCCTCGTCCTCGTCCTCGTCCTCGTCCTCGTCCTCGTCCTCGTCCTCGTCCTCGTCCTCGTCCTCGTCCTCGTCCTCGTCGTCCTCGTCCTCGTCCTCGTCCTCGTCCTCGTCCTCGTCCTCGTCCTCGTCCTCGTCGTCCTCGTCTCGTCGTCCTCGTCCTCGTCCTCGTCCTCGTCCTCGTCCTCGTCGTCGTCGTCGTCGTCCTCGTCCTCGTCCTCGTCCGTCGTCCTCGTCGTCGTCGTCGTCGTCGTCGTCGTCGTCGTCGTCGTCGTCGTCGTCGTCGTCGTCGTCGTCGTCGTCGTCGTCGTCGTCGTCGTCGTCGTCGTCGTCGTCGTCGTCGTCGTCGTCGTCGTCGTCGTCGTCGTCGTCGTCGTCGTCGTCGTCGTCGTCGTCGTCGTCGTCGTCGTCGTCGTCGTCGTCGTCGTCGTCGTCGTCGTCGTCGTCGTCGTCGTCGTCGTCGTCGTCGTCGTCGTCGTCGTCGTCGTCGTCGTCGTCGTCGT
This sequence comes from Cephus spinipes, assembly GCA_963971525.1. NCBI lineage: Eukaryota > Metazoa > Arthropoda > Insecta > Hymenoptera > Cephidae > Cephus > Cephus spinipes. The sequence continues at coordinate 19,722,366 of OZ020573.1, forward strand.
CGTCGTCGTCGTCGTCGTCGTCGTCGTCGTCGTCGTCGTCGTCGTCGTCGTCGTCGTCGTCGTCGTCGTCGTCGTCGTCGTCGTCGTCGTCGTCGTCGTCGTCGTCGTCGTCGTCGTCGTCGTCGTCGTCGTCGTCGTCGTCGTCGTCGTCGTCGTCGTCGTCGTCGTCGTCGTCGTCGTCGTCGTCGTCGTCGTCGTCGTCGTCGTCGTCGTCGTCGTCGTCGTCGTCGTCGTCGTCGTCGTCGTCGTCGTCGTCGTCGTCGTCGTCGTCGTCGTCGTCGTCGTCGTCGTCGTCGTCGTCGTCGTCGTCGTCGTCGTCGTCGTCGTCGTCGTCGTCGTCGTCGTCGTCGTCGTCGTCGTCGTCGTCGTCGTCGTCGTCGTCGTCGTCGTCGTCGTCGTCGTCGTCGTCGTCGTCGTCGTCGTCGTCGTCGTCGTCGTCGTCGTCGTCGTCGTCGTCGTCGTCGTCGTCGTCGTCGTCGTCGTCGTCGTCGTCGTCGTCGTCGTCGTCGTCGTCGTCGTCGTCGTCGTCGTCGTCGTCGTCGTCGTCGTCGTCGTCGTCGTCGTCGTCGTCGTCGTCGTCGTCGTCGTCGTCGTCGTCGTCGTCGTCGTCGTCGTCGTCGTCGTCGTCGTCGTCGT